>CAUYRH010049437.1:0-39421 GCA_963574655.1 Perodicticus potto | reverse complement strand
ATGTGCTTCATATACAATCAGAAACATTTTGATCGTACTGTGAGAGATAGCCCTCATAGCATTTTCTTAATCACTATATAAAGACATTGATACTCTACATTTAATAAGTTTCACCAGTACCCTACTAAGATGCACCATTTTGCTGAAGATTAGCTTTGGTTATTTGGACTCTTTTTTATTCCAAATGCAGTTTAGGGTTTTTTTTTTTTTCAAGATCCGTGAAAAATGGCTTTGGTATTTTGATGGGTATTGAATTTTAAATTAATTTGGGCAGTATATACATTTTAATAAGTTGATTCTACCAGTCCATGAGTATGGGACATTTTCCCATTTGTTTGTGTCATAGAAGAATATTTCATCAATATTTTTTGGTTTTCCTGGTTGAGATTATTCACCTCTTGAAGCTTCATTGAATGAGTTAGGGACGGTTCCCTCTTTCACAATGAGAGGCAAAAAAAGTCTCATGTTTTTCTAAAAGAGGTTAAGTTAAAGAAGAATGTGTGAGGGTGAGAACCAAGCTGCCCTGCCTTTTCCAGTTGCAGATGGGTCTGGATTGGAGTAAGCAGTTCACGGCAAGGGGACCCATCGTCTCGAGTAGTCTCACCCTGGTGACTATCAGGAGAGTGTGGGCAGGAAGAAGTCTCTGTGTCAGCTGGGAAACTTTCTTCTGGAAAGCAGAAAAGGCAGCTGCCTGTGAACTCTTCCTCAGATATAGAGAGCAAACGTCCTAAAAGATACAGATTTCTTTGGAGAGGTTCTGGCAAAGAGTAAAATTCAGTAGAATCTGTTATTTCTGTTTATTTCTCTGCTCTGCAGCGTTTCACGTAGGTAGGAACTATCTCTTCTGAAAAAGGTTAAATCACTCCAGGTTAAAGTACTTTGGCTTCCTGTGGCTTTCAGATCTCCAATTCCTTTTTAGTTTCATTAACAGATCAGGTCTCTTTAAAGTTTTGCCTTCTCAGCCTTAAAAAAAAAAGAAAGAAAAAAATATCTTGGCTTTTTTGATACCATGGATGGTCCTGGAGGTCATTAAGCTAAATGACATGAGCTGGTCACAGAACGGCAAATACTGCACAATTCCATTTATGTGAGGAATCTATAAAAGTTAGATCCGCAGAAGTGAAGAATAATGGTTGCCCCTAGGGGATTAGAGGAGGGGAGTAGGGGAGCCGATTAATGGTTGTAAAGTTTCAGTTGTGTAAAATGAGTAAATTCTACTCATACAACATACTGCCTATCTTTCATGGTAGACACATGTATCTATCTTGCCTTGGTTGTAATTAGGCTGTATGATTGAGTAGGATGTGTTTATATGTCCAAAGTTATCAAGGTATCTGTATTAAACACGTGCAGATTTTTGCCACATCAGTTATACCTCAATAAAGTTGACATAAAAACAAAATAACAACAAAAACAATTCTGCCTTTTCTTGAAGTAAAGTCATAGATTCTTAGACATTTATGTACACTGTTCTTTAGACTTTTCAAGCCTTGATTAAATCCATCAGAGGTTTGGCTATGTTTCGTTGGGAGGAGCTTTACGAGGATTTGGTTTGGGTCTTTGAATTTTGTTTTTCTGTTATTAATCCTGCTTTCCTTTATTGATATTTGTCTCTGTCTTTATGATTTTATTTCATCTTGTTATTCTTTGCCAAACTTGTTGAGCTAAATGCTCATTTGATTTTTATTTTTCTTAAAGAGGGTTGCATTTACTATATCTTCCTCCATAAATTGATTTCATCGCATTGCAATTTGTAAAACAATACACTCTCATTTTTATTATTTCCATGGAAAGAGTAAAAACCGCAAGACTACAAATAGAAAAATAACAGCCCCGCCGTTAGCCCCATTAACCAGACCTGGAGATACGCATAGAAAAAGCCAGTGGCAAAGGTCACAGATAACGGAGTTTCTCCCAAGGTCACCCAGCAGCTATATAATGGCATAACAGCTCACCTGTGCAGAACTGCACTGTATACCAGGGATGCTTCCAGACACACTCGGCCATTCCCACTCATTGCCAAGGAGTCTCACCTGATTAGAATTCTCTCAAATGCTTTATCCTTTTACTTTATTTGCACCCTCCTAATGCAATTGTCTTCCAAGCATTTTAAGAAGCCTAAGTCGTAACATCAAATTGTGGAATCAAAAAAGCTACTTTCACAAGTGAGTGCTTGTTGTCAGTATCTACACAGTCCTGTTCGGGTTATGTTATTATGTGTCTAGAATTTACTGCTAAGAACCTCTGTTAGGATACATAGCGACAATTCTAATTAAAAGGAATCTTGTCATCTGTCATCTTAAAGTTCTGAAAAACCGGAATGAGTAAAGTGGTTGTTTCTTCACGATGCCGTTAGCACGCTTGTGGAATATAGAGGGAGTCCGGGAAGCACCGATGAGGATGACTTTTGAAAAGTCTAGAGTGAGTCAAACTTTTCCAGTTTAAAAATCAGCTGCAGCCTTAGAAAATTGTCAGAACAAATATTGCCAGAGGCTTCTCAGAGCCTCCAAACAAAGCTGACAAAAAACTCTATTGCAGAAATCGGTCTCTCTGAGCCGCAATTCTGACCTGATTTTCTAAACAATGTGTTGCGCCCACAAAAAATAAGGCTGTGCCAATACCCTTTCCCTTTAATTATCTTCAGAGTTGCTATGGTAATCTTCCAAACTCTAATTTTAATCCTAGGAAGCAGCCCGTCATTATACAAACTATCAAATTCTAGGCTGCATAGCCCTCAGCCAGAATCACTGGCTGAATGCCCAAAATGAAACTTGGTAATAGATATTTAAATTTATGAAGAAAAGAGCAAGTATACTGCCAACACAGCCCGTGTTTGGGCTAAGTATGTACAGGCACCAAATCTGCCCCATCCATACTTTCTCTAAACTATACTCCCCACTCGATTAAGTTATTCATGGTTCGCCACGTAAAAAATTGTCAGAACCAAATTTGACATTCCTCTTTTTGGGGGGGGGGTCTTAAAAAGCAGTGTATTTGCAAACTACTGTATACCCGCATGTCCTTTTTACTCAATGAATGTTCCCTCTCTGACTCAAGTTATTTGTCAGGATTTCTCTGTTCCTTTTCTCTTCTTCCTCTCCACACTTTTTCCTTTTTGCATCTGTTTCATCCTTGTCTTAGGATGTCAGGACCAATTGGCACTGCCTTACTGGTGATAGGGTCTATCCTGTGCTGACCCTCGAATGAATACTAGTCTCTCAACTAGCTCAAAATCTGGTTGGTTGGCAGGGAAGTCCGTAGGATATAGGAGAAGAGAACCATGATTCTGGTTGGAATAGATCAGCCAGAGAGACTTTCTTTTTCAGTACAACTCCAGCCTCCCTTTCAGCACCAGGTCATTGGCTGGATACCAGACAGATGTATTGTAAAATCAACAGGAAGTATGTTTTAATAATGGGTAGCAATGGTCTTAGAATAGCCCTCCAGAATCTTTCACACACTAGCGAACACCTTGTTTTCAGAGTTTCTTTTTGTTTCCTTAAATGATTTTATTATAATCCAGTAAAGAATTTTTGCATTAAATATCCTTGTGCATAGCCTTTATTATCAGTTCTGTTGTTTCTAAACTTCCATAAATGACATGATGGGTCAAAGTGATTACGTGGGTTCAGTTTTAACCTATGCAGCAGGGTTGTTTTCTATACATGTTAGAGTTAATATCACATTTCCTCCAGCAGCGTATGAGGGGTTGTGGGTGGTATGATTAGAGGGAAATAGACTCAAATCATGCAAGAGACTTTGTAGACAAAACAAAGAAACAAACAAACAAAAAACAAGAATCAGGAGAATGTGGGCTTGTTCTAAGCTCAAAATGAATCCCTGAAAGTCTTAGGGAAGAGGAGTGACTTGATTTAGAAACATACAAAACACTGGTATGACTGTGGGAAATGTTTCAAAAATGCAAGGTAGTGGCAGAAAGCAGAATCTAACAGAAATAATATGAGGGTTTTGAAAAAATTGGAGTATGAAAATATCCAAACAATTCATAATATTACTGGGTTCCTATGAAATTTTTATTTCAAATAATTACACTAAAATTCTGATTTAACCTGCATGAAATATATACCATATGCTTCTTCTTGATAAATGGATTCCAAAATAAATGTCTCTAAAACATAAGAATGCTAAGTTAAAATAAGCAAACAAATAGAATGAAATGCATTTAACAGTGTTTTCCCGGAGAAACCTGCTCCGGATAAGTGGTCCGAAATAGATCTTCATCTCATGTTTTCTTCTTTCATATCAAACAGCCTGTCTTTTTTTTTTTTATCATGGCACATCTCTGATTTTATAGTTATGTATTCATTTAGTTTTTATCAATTCCCATCAGACCTTCCTCCACGGCTGTCTGCTCCCAGTATCTACCCAGGAGGAAACACAACGTGAATATCGGGCACACAGTACACACAGGGAAACATTTGTTAAATTAGTAAGTCAATACTCATATCTAAAAGACCAAAGAGCAAACCCTACTTTCTTCATCTCCATAGTTCTTAGAGAAGGACATTGGTAGACATCTATCAGATCTACATAAAAGAAATTATAAAATCCATTCATTTAGAAATATATTTTAGGCAAATAAATGCATCATTCTTCCATTTTATAAGCCTGCATGTGAGTCTTGGAAAATTGCTAATGCAGATCTATTTTAAGCTGGCAATGTGTTGATGGTATATAGTTATTTTGTGTTATTATTTGAATATAGTTTGTCCATCAAAAAATAATTTATTTTCTAAATGACTTCTGTTTCCAGTCAGCATTCTTCTGAACAGCTTGTCCAAGTGTTTATAGGAAGATAGGAAATTGTTTATTATTGCATTTGGGAAGTCATTAAAAATTAAAATATATTGGACATTGATATGAGTAAATATGAGCATAAAGAAAGAGTTCAAATGAAATTCTGATAGAGAGGTAAAATAAAAATAGAGAATTTGGGAACAGAAACATTGCCTAATAACTCTGTTGTTAACAGACTGGAAAAGTTCACAATATTCATGTGCATCAGCTGATTCTTGATGCTTTTAATAAGATTCCAGGAGGTAAGATGAGGCAAGACTAAACCAGTTACTGAGAAAAATGAAAGGGAACAGAGTTCTACTAAGGAAGGCTTTCTCCTTTCTAAGGAACCACTTACAATGACTGAGAGTCCAATAATTTACAACTTCAAAGAATTAAAAAATCAAACTATCTGCATAAGCCAGGGCACAGGAGATGTGATTTGCCATCCCAGTTGTAACAATCTAAATAAGGGTGTCTCCCTGCCCAAGTCTACTCTTCCACACAGCCTCAAGGTCAATGCCGTCAAACTGTGGGGAGGGAGAAAGGGGCAAACACAAACCCCAATGAATAAGACAGGAAATCTGTTGGGTTTAAGAATCACATGTGTAATTAACTTCATGTAGAGTTTATTGAAAGAAAATAAACATTGGCCTGACAAACTTCGAGGAAGTTGTTTCACCATATAAATTTTAAACATTTATAACAACAGTGATTATTAATTTTTTAAGTTATCATCTTCCCTATGCCTGTATCAGCCTCAAGTAGCATCTCTTTACCGAGACCTTCATATTAGACCACCAGGTTCACAGATAAGGAAGAAACTCTCAGAGTCCATGGAAGATGATGGACAAATGAGTTACCCACACATAGAGAAAGAAGAGAAAGCCGTGGGTGGAAGAGTGGGGCTTAAACAGAGACAGTGTTTTAAAACTGCCATGGATTATAAACTCTTCCTCATTCTTCCTATTTCTAAATAGATGCTTGCTTGTTCCTGTCCTGTCACTGTATAACGGACGCCATGGTCGGTTCTGACACGTTGCTGTAAACCTGTTATAGTTTATCTCTCGGATGAGAACCAAATACAATTACAAAATATGAAAAAAAAAAACCATACCTACCTACACAGTATGAAAAGTAAGCGAAAACAGATTTTGAAGGAGGTATCAGAACTTTGAAAACCAATGCGAGGATGCAGATTTTCCAGTCTATTTGTTTGTTCTTTGACAGTTTAGTCCTAAGCATGAGTCCCTTTAACAGAGTGGCAGAATAGCAGTGATGGCTAGAACTTCTGGAGAAGAAGTTCCACGTTCTGGCCAGAGAACCAAGAAGAATGACACTGCCTTGCAGAGAATGCAGGAGAATCCCAGACCATTGAGAAGCAGAGGAGGGAGACTCTTTTTGTGAATCTGACCATTCTCAGTGGCACCCCAGAGCTACACATTTACCAGACAGACACATGTGAACACAGCAAAAGCTTGGAGAACTGATGGTCATTGGGACTTTGGACCTATCCAAGTATCCCCTGGATTACACACGTATGAAACAGATTAAGCCAAAATAGCAAAGCTGTGTAGAGCTGAGATATGCACCATGGGCCAAGTCTCAGACTTTTTTATAAATGCATTAAGCCTACTCAAAATTTTAAGAACTGACCAGAGACTTGAACCACTACCCACAAAATGCAAGTGAGAAATTGTGGTCTGAGTCTGACTGAGTTGATTTCATGCTAAAGCAAAAGTATCAACATTCTCTAGAGTATTCTAACGAGATCCACCATCTTAGAAACGTAACATTCAAATGTGGAGGACACAATCTCAAATTACTCAGTATGCAAAACCCTGGAAAAATGTGACCAACCTCAATGGAAAAGATGATCAATAGATTCCAACTGTGAGTAAATAAAAATGCTGGCATTGTAACACCAAAATTAAAGATGCTTACAAAACTACGCACCATTAAGTAAGCAAAAACACATTGGAAATTAAGGGCAGGATAAGAATCCTTAGCAAAGAAGTAGAAACTATAAAAAACTGAAAATAATTTTAAAATCAAAAAATACAATCTCTACAATAAAGGAATGCTTTTGGAGATCTTAGTTATACAGAGCTCTCCCAGAAAAAAAAATGAACTTGAAACAGCATAATAGAATTTACCCAAAGAGTGTGCCACAGCATGAAGAGAGATTGAGGACCTATTTGTACAATATCAAAAGTTTAACACTTGTGCCTCTGTTGATTCAGAAGGCAAAAATGAAAAGTATCAGGGCCAAAAAAAAAATCTTATTTAAAAAAAAATGACCAAAATTTCAAAACTAGAGTGAAATATATACAATTCTTGACTTAAGAAGTGAATCTCGGGCAGCACCTATGGCTCAGTGAGTAGGGCGCTGGCCCCATATACCAAAAGTGGCGGGTTCAAACACGGCCCCGGCTAAACTGCAACAAAAAACATAGCCAAGCTTTGTGGTGGGCGCGTATAGTCCCAGCTACTCGGGAGGCTGAGGCAAGAGAATCGCCTAAGCCCGGGAGTTGGAGGTTGCTGTGAGCTGTGTGACACCACAGCACTCTACTGAGGGTGATAAAGTGAGACCAAAAAAAAAGAAGGAGAAGAAGAAGAAGTGAATCTCAAAAACATTACATTAAAAGAAGTACCTGCACACATTATAATTACACTTCTAAAAATGAAAAACAAAGAAAAATATCTTCATAGTAGCCAGAGGAAAATGATGCTTTGTATGCTAAGTGACCACAAATTTCCTGCCAAAAAAATCTCGGAGGCCACGAGACAGTGAAAGAGACCCAAGGGCAGAAAAAAGAAAGAAAGAAGTTTCAACCAAGGGGTCTATATCCAACAAAAATGTCCTCCAGGAATTAAGTCAAAATAAAGAGATTGTAAGATGAAGGAAGAATAAGCGAGTTTGGCGCGTGCTGACTCTCACGAGAAATTCTAAAGAAGACCTTCAGACTGAAGGGGAACTGAACTAGAGGGGAAGAGGCATCTTCAGGGATGGAGAAAATAACAACCTTATTGGTAAATATCTGCTTGGAAACACTACTTTTTTCTCTTAAGTCCTTGGGAATATATGGGAGTTTTGATAACAAAAATTGTAGCATTGCACGATGAGCTTTTCAATACAGGCAGATGTGATACAAATGATAATTGTATTTAGAGGTCAGTGTGAGGTGCTACAAGAGACTATGTGATTCAAATTTTCTCATTTTAGTAAACTGATAATTTCTGAATCCTAAATTTAACTGTGAAAATTTAGTGTGCCTGTTGCAATCTCTAGAGCAATCAAATAAATAAAATATGAAGATTTCTTAGCAAAAACAAACTAATAGGACAAATAATAAATTAGAATAAAATATTAAAAATACTCAAATAATATAAAAGAAGGATGAAAAGATACAACAATTAAAAAAAAGAAAATGATTAATGAAATGGCAAAACTTAACCTAACCACATGGGTACTTACAAAATGTTAATGTTAGAATAAATTTTGTCAAGACCAAATATATACTGTCGACATGAAAAATACTTTAAGTAAAATAAGGCAGAATGAAAGTAAATGGATAGAAAATAAAATGTCCTATGCAAACCATAAGCCTAGAAAGGTGAGTGTGGTTGGGCACAGTGGCTCACACCTGTAATTCCAGCGCTCTGGGAGGTCCAGGTAGGAGGATCACTTGAGGTCAGGATCTCAAGCCCAGCCTGAGCAGGAGTGAGACCCATCTCTACAAAAATAGAAAAATTAGCAAGGCACGGTGGTGGGCACCTGTAATCCCAACTACTCAGGAGGTTGAGGCCAGAGGAACACTTGAACCCAAGAGTTTGAGGATGCTGTGAGATATGAAGATACTGCTGAACTCTAGCTTGGGCAACAGAGAAAGATTCTGTCTCTCCTCAACCTCCACCAAAAAAAATCACCAGAGTGGTTGAAGGAGCTATTTCCATGTCGTATAAAGTAGACTTCAAGATGAAGTGTATTACTTGAGATAAAGAGGAATATTTCATAATGACAAAAAGGAAAATATCTCAGATGCATGTAACAATTTATAGTATCTGTGTATCATATTGTCTAAGAGAACTGCAGAACAGACAAAGCAAAAATCAACAGAAATTTACAAAAAAACCAATAACACAAGGATAGCCAAAACTTTTAAAATCCTTCTCTCAACAATTGGTAGATGGTATAGTAAGAAAATCTGAAAAGACAAAGAACTGAATGATACCACTGAGTACTTTAATCTTAATAGATTTTACAAAATACTGCACCTAACAGCTGCCAAATACACATTCTTTTCATGAGCTATGGTTTATTCACCAAGAGTAGATTGGTCTCTGCCTGGCAATGAGAATGGAGGGAGAAATGGATTTCAGAGATACGTGAAAATTTGTGTGAGTAATCCAATTTTTTTTTTTTTTTTTGAGACACAGTCTCAAGCTGTCACCCTGGGTAGAGTGCCTGGCAGCACAGCTCACAGCAACCTCAAACTCTTGGGATTAAGCGATTCTCTTGCCTCAGACTCCCAAGCAGCTGGGACTATAGGTGCCCACCACCAACGCTCAGCTATTTTTTTTTTCCCTCCTGCACTTGTCAGTGTTGTTTTAGCTGCCCGGCCAGGTTTGAACCCACCAGCCTGGATATATGTGGCCAGAGCCCTACCCACTGAGCTATGAGCACCAGATGTTTTTTATCTTCGCTGCAGTGGCATTTTCTTGGATGTATACATACATAGAACAGAAAGATATATGTTCTGTTTAGTATATTTTAATTGCATCTTAATAAAGTTGTAAAAAACATTTCCACAGTTGTATTTGAAATGGTGATTAAAATATTTGCATCCTCATCTACAACCTAGTCAAGTTATTTTCATCATGTTTAGTTTTTTTAAGTTTCTCTATTGTGTAATACAATTGAGAAAGACTAATTAGTATAAAAAATTCTTCAATATCATTATTCATATTCGGAAAATACATATAAAATAACCTCCCATGTGGAAAAATGATGCATTCTTGTTTTATTTCATTTCTGTATAATAAAGATCATAGCAATTTTTCAAAAAAAGAAAAATAAATTTGCATCTTTTCATCTCCCTGACCACAGCTGGACAGGGTTCCTTGATTGTGGAAACTCATATGATTAGATTGGGCCCACCCAGACAATCTACAATAATCCCCCACCCCCGCCAAGGTCCAAAAATTTAATCCTTCCTACAAAATACTTTTGCTAGTTGACACATTCACAGATTCCTAGGACTGGGATGTGAACACCTCTGAGGGTCCATTATTCTGTCTACTTCATCCTGCCAGGGTAATCGTGTCTTTTTCTCCAGCTGCGCAGGGACAGCCTCAGAAGGGGGAGACGTCTGAACTCAAACAGGGCCGCCATGAAGGAGGCAAGGTGGATGCAAAGGAGTAGCTAAGATGATTTACCTTGAGGCTGGGTTATTGCTGGGTGGGTGTGCGGCAAGCAGGGTGAGCCCTGAAAGAAAATAGGTTGCAGGTTCAAAATTTGTGAGAAGGATGTATTTTTGAAGGAGCCATTTAATAATGTGTAGATATGCAGAAATCTCAAAATATAAGACCATAACAGGTGGCAGTGGATTAATTCTGCCTCTAACCCAGAAGGATAAAAGAGAGAAGATTATCAGCATCCTGTGATTAAGTAGAGTTGGCACCATTGAGAGCTGCAGGGCCCTTTGTCCAAAGGCATCTCATACCAGGACTCCTTTACCAGGGAGTAAAGTGAGAGACAGGTACCTGGCTTCACATTCTTGCTCCCTTTTTCTTATGTTCTGCTGGGATTACCATTGGCTAAACCCAACCAGAAGACAAAGCATCCTATACCCTGTACAGATTAACCTCCCTGGACAGAGAGGGAGGGAAAGGATGGGGAATAGAGCCTGGTGGACAGGAGGTGGTGTGTGCAAAGGTGAGATGGAGCAGCTGAGTGGTATTAGTGGAGTGAAGGATGTTGAAATCATGATAGTTGTATAAAACGTAGGTCTTAGTAAAGGTAAGAGATTATTGGAAAACTCTGCAAAGAGAGGCCTTAGTTCTTAGAGTATAGGGTCCTTGCACCAGAAATGATCCTGTATTTGACATAATCATATTTGTATTATAGCTTCAGAGTGCCATTCTCCCTTAACAATGGAAAACAATTTTACATTTGAAATAAACTGTACATTTTTAAAAATATAAAGTTTCAGAATGAATTCGAATTTTTTACCTTATAGGTAGAAATACAAGTGAATTATTCTAATATGGGCTCTTAAATTTTCCAGTATTAAACACACAAAATCTTATCTCAAAATACTTTTTAAAATTGTAAATCTTAATAACTATAAATTTCCTAAAACTCCCAGTGCAGGCAATACATTTTCAATAGGTCCCTCTGGTGCTGTATTTCTGGGCTCAGCCCAAACCTCAGGGTGGCTGAATCTTATTTTCACTGGTTAGCATATATTAGTCCTAACACCCCCATGTTCACATAACTCTACACATGTTTTTTCCTAGAGTGATGCTGTAACTTGCTCCCCTCTCTTGCCACTTTCCAAATCAATTTATAATCATCATTTCTTTCCGTGTACTTCCTACATACAATACCTCCCAATTTTCTTCAGTTTGTCACCAAATTTTCTCCTTTATTCTTTGGAAAACACTCGATGAAGCGTATTCTAAACAAATTATTTGCCTGAATGATAAATGTCTCAAAGGCTCAAGGTAATATGAGATGCAAATTTAGTTCAATTTTTCTCTTGAAGGAAAGTCCTCAGACTTTTATTTAACATATGCCCCTAACCTTTAAAAATAAACACTCTTCTTTGGGTTTATAGTACACAAAAATGAATACAATTAGGAAATAACGTTTATCATTCATGATCTAAAAGCTATGTATGAGAAATTTCCTACAGATATTTTCCTCATAATGAGTATCTTGATTTCGCCCCATTGCTCATAGAGGAGAGATGGTGCATCTTTGACATAAGAGGCCTTAGACAGGTTCTGGATGGATGCAGGGACAGTTGGAGATATATGAGTGCACATAGTTTTGAAAGCTGTTATGAGTATAAAAACCTACTTTAAAATTTTTCCTAGATCTGAAAGTGTCAACCTTTCTGTCAGGACCTTTCTGGAACCCTCAGCTCAATAACCCCACCATCTCCATAACCACACCATGCCCGTAACCCCATCCCCACCCACTTGTTCTGAGTTCTTTATCTTAACATGAGTCATTCATTTCTCATGGAGCCCAAGTTGCATAATATTTTGTGGGAAAGAAATTAATCAAGGTGGCATTTAGAATTTATTTTCCATCCTGACTCTAGTCAAAGAACAAATCCTGATCTTTATCATAAAACCAAAAGCTGGAATGTCTTACTCCTGTTTATCATTTTTTCATTGTGGAGAACAACAAGCTAAATGCATTCACAATTTACTGCTTTCTTAAAGAGGGCAGTAATGGGCTTTCGGAAGCAACCTTCAGAGCACACTTAAACATTTAGCAACATTAAAGTGCTCTGTTTTCTACTATAATTCAATGCCCCCATTTAAGGTATATCCACAAATGAATTCTTAAATGTTGAATATCTCTACAATTGTTATTGAATAAAGTTTCAATTAAATATTGATGGGACAGAGTACTCTATTACGTGACAGAGTACTCCAGGTGCTAATTAAAAGGCATACAATTCATTTACAAATACTGAAAAGTCACAAATGTAATAGGAGGGAAGTATGTCATCTTCCTTGCACCATCACCACTACCACACATTCCCCTTCTGATTTTCCTTCATTACTTTTCTACTTCTTCATCTTGGAGTCTCCAATCATCACATCTGATAGTGTGGAAATAATATTTTTCCAATCCCTGCTCTGATCACTCAACGGTGACCCCATGAGTTGGTGCCAGTGTCACAGTTAATGTTCCTCTCGCTTCTCTGAAGTTTTCCCAAATACATTAAGGATTCATGCATTTTCTTTCCTTGTCTTGGTTTCTTGGCCATGCTATACTTATGTAGTGTTTGTAATTAAAATTCAAAATTGTTTGAAACATGTAAGTGCTACCAGGAGGTCATATCCAATGAGAATTATGAAGAAGGTGGTGGGCTTCATAGATTCCCAGAAAAAAACATAAAGGGTATAGGTAAGGATTACAGTGAGGGTAAACGTGTCCCTCAGCATTGCTGGAGTTATACAGAAGGACCATTGCATGTGCACCAGGAGTCTGGTGGGTCCCAGTCTCTGATGGTTCATCCAAAACCAGAGAGCAAAAGACAGTGAAGGATGATCCACGACCCTTCCTTGCAGTGTCTGTCCCTACACCATCCTTGGAAGAGCTCCGGACTATATAACACAACCTGGGAAGTCCTGGGGCATCTCTTCTGCCCCATAGGAAGTATGTTCAGAAGGGTGTTTGGGTACCAAGGAAGTCACCTAGTGCAGAACTGAGACTTTGACCAAGTTCCTTCGCCCAGATGTGGTTTCCTGACTTAGTTTGGAATTAGAACGCTTGTAAGGTTTCAAGAAGAAATGGATGAAAAGCATCTGTGAAGCATCTAAAAAAGTGGGCACTCGGGAAGAGATGGTTTTATTTCTTTCTCTTTTTCATTTCCTGGGGGAAGTGATGTTAAGTCCGTCCCTTGCTCTACTGAATAAACTGAACTGTCTACACTGGCAGCTAAGGAATGGAAAAAGAGGAGGGGAAATGCTGAGAC
This sequence comes from Perodicticus potto, assembly GCA_963574655.1. NCBI lineage: Eukaryota > Metazoa > Chordata > Mammalia > Primates > Lorisidae > Perodicticus > Perodicticus potto. The sequence goes on along the minus strand of CAUYRH010049437.1, from coordinate 25,901 downwards.
TGGAGGGCCAGCAGGAGGCAGCAGGGAAGGCGAGAGGGACAGGCCTCCCAAATGAGTCACAGAGGGGCAGGGAGGGGGACAGCTGCGAGACAACGCACTATGATTTAGGAATGTGTGCCACCAGCTGAGAATCAGCAATACCGCTGTCGCCTGGGGTGGGAGCAAAGTCTGTCCTCGTGACAGGGGAGTGACACCCTCACATTAATTAATAAAGACATCAACTGAGTAGGGATGAGAGAGAGCAGCGTCCAGACACACGGCGGGAAGGACCGCGGTGAGCCTTCTCAATCCGACCAGATGGATGGCATAGGCGGCTCCCAAAACCTCTCAGAAAGACGAAGGGTTTTCAACCTTTAACCCTCCTAATGAGACTTACAAAGAGCCCCAAGGTTATCAAGAGTCAGTTAGAAATCATTTTTGTGACAGCCTTTACCTGGCTTACCATTTAACTGGCAGAAGATTGTGAATTGCCATTTTTTGTTTCTGAAGTGGCTATCCGTCAGTTGTTCCTGCTCACAATTCAGTTCCCTTTTATAATAGCAAGCCATTTTTCTGTTGGAATTCACTGTCCCCTGTCACATGCAAATCAAATTGCTGCCCTTCTTCCATAGAAGCTGGAGGGGTTCCTCTTAAAACTAGGACAGGGGAGGGAAGAGGCAATGGCACAGACTTAGCTATCTCCCCGTTCTGGCAAAACAGCATGTCTTGGAAACCAAAGACAAGGTGTTAACATGAGGAGCATGTTCTTAGGGAGCTCTGCTGTACCTCCTACTCCCTAAACACCTTGCTTCCCAACCATCTCCAGGACTCCCAGGGCTCAATCAGCCCTTTAGATGTTTCCAATAAACTATATTATGCTTGAGTTAATGCAGAAGAGTTCACAATACTTCCCTTTAGTATCCCACACCTGATGCGTCCTCCAGGAGGGAGAGGGGGAAACCCTTACTAGAGGCAGACGGAGTGGGAAGGACCGTGTGTTTGTACATTATTGGAAATACTGAAGATTGGAAAAGCCCTGTCTCACAATGCAACCACTTAAAAAGAAATCTTCCCAATATTATACTGAAGCATCTTCTCTGTCACATCTTAACCAGAAAGAGATTATAAAACTGAAATAAATAGGTCATTTGTGACTGATGCAGATAGATTTCATTGAACACCCCAGGACAGAAGCAAATTTCAAAGGGTTGAAGTGAGGTGGATTTGGGAGGAAGCAAAGTAGCAGAAGAAGCCGGGGAGATGTGACATGCTGATGGGAGGCAGTGACCAGTCACAGAGAATATTTTCAAAGACAGTGGAAACTGGTGTATTTTGGAGCTGACAGGCATGAGCTGAGGCCCAGCAGAGGGGGAGGAGTGTAATGAGGTGTAGGGAGAGAAGAAAGCTTTCATACACGGGAGGAACCTGTGCTGGGGGAAGCCCATGGGGGGCAAGGGGGATGAAGACGCAAGGTAATCAAAGAGATTTGAGAGTGTGTGTGAAGGGTCTGGATTTTTGTAAGACGATTCATAAATGTATGGGTGTATGAGTGATCTTAGACGTATCTAAAATCACCTCCCAATAAATGTGTGCATTTCTTCTTTAACATTCAGCAGAACGATTCAGACAGTGTTTTCTCAAAAACTTCTAATGGCTGGGAAACACTATCTCCGGAGATAGCATAGGCTGTTTCTTAGTAAACTGTGAAAAAAAAAAATCCCAATTTAATCTCTAAGACCACAAGAATTCTAATGTGTTTTTCAAACCTCCACTCCAAATACTTCGTTGCTTGAGGATAATTATAATGCTTACTTTAGTAGAGAAACTCATTCTATTGAAAATACAGCCTGGCGTCTGTAATTAGAAACAGTCCCTTATCGGAGACATCATCTGTTTTCTCTTCCTCCATCTCTCTTCCTTTTCCTCTCCCTTTCTCTCTGCTGCCCTTCCTTCCTGTCTCCCTCTCTTCCTGTGCTTGTATCTCTTTTTCACCCCTCCTTTCTTCATTGGCTTCTTCCCCTCTCCCCTGCACGGGAACGTCTTCTGCTGAACCTTCACCTTAGTTGTCACTGTGCACGGAGCTGGATGCTGTTCCTGCACAGGCCGAGCAGGACCTACCACATTTGTTCCCAGACACGTCCCTTTTGAAAGGTGCACTTTCTACAGGCCCATATTCCACACCTCAGGACTCAAGAGATAAGACATCTGTGATTGTGTTTTTCTCCTTAGATTTGAATCTCAAGCTCACATTTTTCAGACTGTTATGCCGTCCAAAGTCATGAACATGATTCTGATGCACTGTACAACAATTTTCCCCCAGAAACTACAGAAACTCCCTCCTATTGATTTTCTTTATCCCTTGACAAAACTATTTCCTGCATTCTACAAATATTATGGATACAGAAGATCCTTTTCTTCTCCCCCTCCTTTTAAGCTTACATTCCTTGTCATGAAATCAATAGAACTCAAGGAAAATAGGCATATTTTAAAAATCTTTACAACAGTCACACGGCCTTCGAGAAGAATCCATATTTTCCACACTAACTATCTGTCAGAAAGTCAAATCCTAGTGTCAAAACTTGGCCAAATCTCAACTTCATGTGAAAATAAGAAAAGTCCATCATTTGTCCTAAAACTTTTCTGTGTTTATCAGGATTTCATTGACATGTTTGATACTTTTGTTTAGTCACTCTCTTTACTATAAAATTTATTACCACATTGACTTATTCCATAATTTTTATCATATATTTATCATATGCAAGTCACTATGCTAGGTTATAATTCACGTTTGTGTCTGGGAAAGGGCAAATTAAGTACTGTCATTATTCTAATGGAATGCTCAGTATATTATGTGGGTTTGTACGTTAAAAGTTACATTACAAAATATTAAATCTATCTAATAATAGCAATTTTTTAATACACAGAATGAAGAAATTACTGATTTTCACCTGAAGACATAGAGATGGCAAAAGCAACATCAAGAAAATATGTCATTTTAGTTGAAATCTCGTGAAGCAAAAGTAGTTAGACTTTTTATAGCACATACATCTAAGATCTGCTATCTGGGAAGAATGCTTATCTTTGGACTGGGCCTATTGGGTTGGTACACAATCACGTTACCATCTTTAATAATGATTCTTCAGCCCTCACGATATACAGTATTTCATGATGCTATAGGTGTAAACAAAATGTTCTTTCCCTAATTAACTGCCTTGAATCTGTTATATTGTGGCATAAATGAAGAATTATTCATGAATGTCCAGCTGCTTCCTCAAATGTTTCCCAATTATTCTGTATTCCTTCCCTTGCCTCAATTGCATGCTTTATAATATGTCTGATGTTTCTCTGTCTTGTGATAAGAACCTGTTCCAAATGATATTTAAAATTCAGAAAACATGAGCAAGATAACCTCTGTTTGAATTGTGGAAAGGATGGAAGAAGGAAGACAGTGATGAATCACCAGGGTTTGTATAACTTGGTGAGAAATTGCCTCTCTGAATCGTGACAGACCCGGGGCCTTGTCTGGCCACCATGGCATTGTCTATAAAATCTCCTGTGAAAGCATTAAGGCAGGTAACCTGTCACTCAGCCTTAGTGTATTTTGGGATAGCTTGAAAGGAAAAAAAAATTCTAACATCATCTTTCCTATACTCAAGTATAAACTTCCAATAACTCTTCTCTTCTTTAAAGCCAATTTTCCTTTTTATTTTAAAAACATTATTTGAAATACTCTCTACAAGTTTCTTTTGCATATTTACATTCAATAACTATTTTTATTTATTTATCCCAGGCCCATACCTGGATGTGTTACATTTTCCCCCATAGGAAGAAGGAGATAGCTAGAATATTTATCTGAGTCTACAATTAGGGGGTCCAAAGCAGATTTTGGTGAATTGAATTTTTTTTATGTTGTCCCCTAGATACAACTGAAGTTACAGGTGATGTGATTCATATTTATGCTGTGCTTTAAGTTTTGATTGTTTCCATTTGTCTGTAACTTGAAGACTGTACTAGTTATGTAGAGCATTTTATTTGTATTGGCTTATTTTACCTTCACCAAAGAAATACAAGATAAAAAAAATGACTTTCCAAACTATCCCAGTTCACAGAGCTTACAGTTTGCAGAAATAAGACACTAAATGAGAAAATGTGACTTAAAATCCTGGAGTAATTCTCAGTTTCAAGGTGGCTTTTTGCTGCATAACATAGGTCCATAATGAACAATATTAAAAGCTGTATTTGCTCTCTTCTTCTTGATTAATTTGAGTTCTCTGTAGATTCTAGTTATCAGTCCTTTGTCAGATTCATGATATGAAAATATCTTCTCCCATTCTGATGGCTGTCTGTGTGCTTTAGTTGTGGTACCGTTAGCTGTGCAGAAGTGTTTTAACTTGATCAGGTCCCATCCTTTATTTTTGGTTTTTCTGCAGTTACCAAGGGAGTCTTCTTCATACATTATTTTCCCCATTTATGAGTTGACAAGAAACTTGAACATAAACTTCTCTCAAGAAGAAAGAATATGGCCAACAAACACATGAAAAAATGCTCATAGTCCCTAATCATCAGAAAAATGCAAAGCAAAACCACTTTGAAAGACCACCTAGCCCTAGTGAGAGTAGCCTACATCACAAAATTCCAAAGCTGCAAATGCTAGTGTGGATATAAAGAGAGGGGAACACTTTTTGCAATGCTGGTGAGATTGTAAACTAATATAGTCTCTGTGGAAAGAAGCATGGAGAATCCACAAAGAGCTAAAAGTAGTCCTTTCGTTTGATCCCTCAATCCCATTACTGAGTATCTATCCAAAAGACAAAAAATTATTTTATCACAAGGACAATTGCACTAAAATGTTTATCACAGATCAACTCACAATTGCCAAGACATGGAAGCAAGCCAAGTCTCCATCAAGTGTCCATCAACCAAGTGTCCATCAACCCAAGTGTTTATCAACCCAAGTGTCCATCAACCCAAGTGTTTATCAACCCAAGTGTCCGTCAACCAAGTGTCCATTAACCCAAGTGTTTATCAACCCAAGTGTCTATCAACTCAAGTGTCCATCAACCCAAGTGTTTATCAACCCAAGTGTCCATCAACCCATGAATGGATTAATAAACTGAGGTATATGTATACCATGGAATGCTATTCACTCAAAAAAGATGGATACTTTATATTTTTTTATTTACCTGGTCAGAGTTGAAACACATTCTTAGTAAGTATCACAAGAATGGAAAAGCAAGTATTTAATGCACTTAATACTAACATGAAACCAAAAGAAAAACAGCCACACATCCACACAAAAGAAAAACACAAGTATATTTAAGTGTGTGTGTGTGTGGGGGGAAGCTCTCACCTAATGTGCACAGTGTGAGGGTATACAACACACCCCCTTGGGGAAGGGCTCAACTACAACTTGAACTTTACCTTAGAAACAGAAACAAGGTAACCTAATCACTCATGTCCTCATATTCATCTGGAAAAAAGCTATCTTTATTGGACTAATGTTGGTGAATTTCATATATTTAATATTAAAGTCCCTGAGAATAAAAGCCCTAGGAGTGAAGTGTAATAACAATTTTAACTGCAACTGGTAAGTTACAAACCTTTTATATGTTTGTGATAAAGAAGGCAGAGGGCGAGAGAGAGAGAGAAAGGCTGGTAATTCGATGTAAATAACTGAGCTACTGTTGTAACTGTTTACTAGTTCTCTGAAGTGAAAAATAATGAGGATAAGTGTGTGTGTGTGTGTATAGAGAGAGAGAGAACCTTTTGTCTGTGATTTAAGATATAATGTTCCAAGAAATTTGGAAAGGATAAACTCTTTGCACAAAAAAAAAAAAAATGAAGAGATGAGATACCCACTATTTGTTTTACATAATCTATGGGATAAGCAACTTGTAGAGAAGTCTTATCATCTGATATCAATCAACTTCTTAATTATTGATATTCACCTTCATTACCTGTAGAAACTGAGGCTCATGGAAATTATATTTTGTCACTCTGTTCATCATGCTATTTCCACAAGAAAGAAGGTTTCAGAGATGAATTGTGAGTGGCAGAGATTAATTATGCTTTTGAAAAACAAAGAAGCTGAACATCATAGGGAAGAGTTAGCATGAAATTAGAGACAGAACAAGAATATTAAAAAACTCTTCATGGACAAGACAGATCTGCAAAGCCAAGGTCAATCTAACAAGTCCTATTGGGCAGTCAGCCCTGGAAGGTTGTGGGACTCCAGGACAGAAGCTCCCTTCATCTGTCACTCTCTGCTCATGGTTTCTGTTCAAAGTGACCCTGTGTATCCTGCTTCCTAATTGAAAAAGAACTTTTCCTTATGTTAGTTTCAGAATATCTGCTATACTTTAAAATGTCATCTCATAATTGATGCTATTTCAGAACTTGATATGGGCTTGTTCAACATTTCCACTTCTTCCTGGCTAAGTCTAGGAAGGTGTCATGTTTCCAAGTATTGGTCTATTTCCTTCAGATGTTCATACTTCTAAGAGAGTTTTTGGTAATATTCATTAAGGATTTTTTGAATTTCTGAGGAGTCTGCCATTATTTGGCCTTTATCATTTCTGATTGATGAAATTAGGGATTTTACTCTTTTATTTCTGGTTAGGTTGGCCAAAGGTTATTGCACTGCTGGTGGGAATGCAAGTTAGTACCTTCCTTTTGGAAAGAAGTTTGGAGAACACTCAGGGATCTAAATATAGACCTGCCATTTGATCCTGCAATTACTCTACTAGCTGTATATCCAAAAGACCAAAAAATCACTTGGCAACAAAGATACTTGCACCAGATTGTTCATTGCAGCTCAATTCATAATTGCCAAGTATGGAAGAAGCCCAAGTGCCCATCGACCCATGAATGGATTAATAAATTGTGGTATATCTATACCATGGAATACTATACAGCATAAAAAAATATGGAGACTTTATCTCTTTTATGTTTCCATGGATGGAGCTGGAAAATATTCTTCTTAGTAAAGTGTCTCAGGAATGGAAAAAATATATATCCAATGTACTCATGTACTACTATAAAACCAATTTATAATCACTCACCCTTTCATATGAGAGATGAATCACAACTATAGCCCAGGGTGAAGGAGGGAAGGGGAAGAGGATGGGAAGGAAGGGGGATGGTACGATAGAGGGAGGGTTCAAGGTGGGACCACACCTATGGAGCATATTGCAAGGGTATTTGTAAGTTAAATCTATCAAGTATTAGACACAAATGTCGTAACACTGTGATGAAGTAAATGAGGTAAAAAGCTATGTTAATTAGTAGGATGTAAGTACTCCAATTTGTACAAATAATCAACACATTGAATCCCACAAGGGTATAAATGTATTCATGAGATATATATGACTTAATTTTAAAAAAATGTCATCTAAGTATGGAAAAATCTCTAAATTAAAATAAAAGCTCCCAGAGAGTTGAAAACACACAACTGGCTTTATTATAAAATTAGACATCTCTGGCTTACAGACAACAGAAATTCTCTACAAGTCCATTTGACTAAATAATCTTATTTTTCTTGAGTTATTTGCCATATAAGTATGTCAATCAGTATTACAAACAAAGGAGTATGCCAATTAATTAACATAGATTTTTTCCTTTCAAATTAAGTTTTATAATTAAACATTACTGTTTCATACCTTGAACTTATTTGCTTATTTTAATGGGAACTAGAAATAAGATTTACAAATATTTTCTAGTATGATTAGAAAAGAAAAGATAACTGTATTCAAATTTTAATAACAAATCATATCATAAACGTAAACTATCAAATATATTTTAAAAGACAGAAATATATTGGAAGCAACCAATCTATCCAAGATTATATTTTAAATCTTACTTAGAGAAAGAGGGCAGAAATTGGTAAAAGTTAGTTAAACTCTATTCAAAGTAAGAAAAAAGCAAAGAAATTTTTCAGTCTTTCTTCAATTACTAGTGCCAAAATGCTTTTGAAATATTTTAAATAATTTTTTGTTATATTAAAAATAGATGCTATCCTTCCCAAAATACTGACGATGATAAAAAGAAAATAGAATCCATTTAACAGCATATATATATATATATATATATATATATATATATATGTATATATATATATATGTATATATATAACAGGGCTGGGCAAAGTGGCTCGCACCTGTAATCCCAGCACTCTAGAAGTCCAGGAGGATAGGGTCACTTGAGGTCAGAAGTTTGAACCAGCCTGAGCAAAATTAGAAAAATAACCAGGCGAGGTGGTGAGTACCTTCTCAGGAGGCCAAGGCAGGAGGATCACTTGAGCCCAGCAGTTTGAGGTTGCAGTGTGCTATGATGATGTCAGGGTGATATAGTGAGACGTAGTGTCAATAAAAAGAAAAGAAACAAAAAAAAGTACAAAAACAGAAAACACAGAATGGAACATAGGGACATAACAAGTACTTAAGGCACAAAAGGAAAGAATTTTAGAATTAAATTAATAAGCCAACCCCCAAATGTACCCAAAATGTATTTTACAACAAAAATTTTAACCTACATACACACAAGAAAAACAGAATAGATTAATTTAGGCATCTTTACTGTACAAGTCAGACATCTTAATAAAAATATTAAGCAAAAGAAAACTCAAGGCAAAATGCAATAACACTAAGTAAATTTGTTAACAAGTGTATATTTAAACTAAGGATAAAGCAGACAGAAATTTATGTGCTGTATATTGCATTGACATGTGATGTACAAGGCAGAATAAAATTTGATAATACGGAAACATATATATGGCATTCATTGAGTTCATACTGCGTAATAGGCTTGAAAATAGGATTGTTCCATTATGTTGTACTCATAGACAACTCTGTGAGTTATTCATACTTCTTGTATCAAATAAAAAGATGTCAAGTTCAGCAGAATTGCATCAATCTCTAACTCCAATATCATGTCCTCTTCTCCATAAAATTTTATAGGGATAAATTTTCATGGCAATACACAAAGAAAAAATTGTCGGAAACAACAGTTGAGGCTAATACATTCAATAATTTTGGTCAAAATAGAGAAAAAACACATAGGTATATAAAGAATTAAATAATATAATTAAGATCAATATACCACATGGGCATATTTTGAGAAAATTTATTTTCCATATCCATGGGAATATTTTCAAATTTTAATCATATATTTCTTATCAAACAGTATTCAATTTTATAGGATTATAATTACATAGCATTCACTCTCTTGTAATAGTGGTTACATTTAAATCAACATAAAAGTGTATCAAGGGTTTATATTTGTTTTTACATTTATTAAATAGTTCTTGAGACAAAAGATAAATCAAAATCTTAATATCTGATGTTCAGCAATTAATGTCATCATAATGAAAACATCACATATGCTAAAATCAATATACTCAAAATCGATCTGAAAGGAAAGTGCAGAGCATTGAATGGTTTCAGCATTTAAAAACAAACAAAATATGCAATTTAAGCTTCTAATTTACAAGGCAAGAAAAGAAAAATAATGAATTTAAACAAATTTAGCAAAGAGAAATAGGAAAAAATACTTCTTTTCAAAATGATGAACTTAACTAATATGTCACCTACATTCTTTTCTTCTAAAGTGAGGGTAAAGAAAAATATTAAGAAAAATATATATCCACAAGAGTGTAGACAGCTGGAGGACAGCCACCTAGAGACCTTATTTGAGCACCTTCGGAATAAAGAAGGTGGATGGGGAGGAGCTGAAGGATGAAAGAGTGCACAAACAGGTGCAGGAAAAAACAAACAAGAAAGTTATTACACTCAAGAAGTTGCCTCGGTCTGCTGGGCATAACCGCACCAAAGAGGCTTCAGAGTTGGGGGACAGAGCAGAATCTACGGTGGAAAATGGAAACAGAACAGAAATTAACTGAAAGACAACATAGGACAGTCATCTTCTCACTTACCTACTAAGCTATTTCACTGAACTCTCTGGCAGTTTGGCATTTTACCCAGAGGCAAAAATTCAGAGGGATCTTCTCCAAAGAAACTGACTTATTGATTGGGAAGAAGAAAGGCAACCAGGGTGAGTGTTCAGGACTGAGTAAGGACTCACCTCCCAGTAGGGACGTTGCCAATATGAAGGATGACTCGTGTACTAATCATGCAGGTCAGAGCTGCTCACACGTGTAGGTCGGCCACGCTGCCTTCTTAGTCCTTAAATTTTAAAAAAACATACGAGCCCATCAAGTGTCACTAATTAGCGGAGAATTCTCTAAAGCATGAAATACGAAGACCAAGTGAAACAAAACAAGGCAAAAGTAGAATCAAATAAGACAGATGATTCAAAGAGCAGAAGACTTTTAAAATAGCATAACTCTTCCCCAAGAGTCAGAAGGGTTCACATCTAGCCAGTGTGATGTAAGCATTCCTAGTTCCAAATGAAATCAGCACATTGTACCCCATAAATGCATTAACGTATACATGATCTGTGTGTTTAAGATAATAAAAAAAAGAAAGAACATAAAAATAAAATAAAAGACTAGACTATAAAAAGACTATAAAAAGAAAACATCCCAGCAACGAAACCTCTGGTTAATGAGAAGTATCATGGCAAAACAAACAAACAAAACAGTAAAATTATTAAACAATGGAATGGATTAAAGGTAAAGTCCATAAAATTCCCTAACATATAAAACAAAAAGGAATAGATTAAATAAAACCTGAAACAAAACAGAATTAGTAAGCCTAATATCTGAAAATTGGGAATTAAAAATAACTAAAATAATGGAATAAAATTCTCAGTTGTATACAGAGATTCCGGCCTTCAAGTTAAATGTATTCACGGTGTGCATGATGAGAAAAATGGAAAAAAGATAAACCCAGAAGATTTTGGCTTTCTCTTTTGTTACTTACTTCTGCACGCTCTTACTTTCTGAGACAAGTGGCTAATAAGAGCTTTTAAGAGCACGGTGCAAACACAGAAACTGTAGAATTTTGTACTCTATAAACTTTAACCCATTGTCACTCTTTTCTCTGGGATCTGAAAAATAGCAAAAGGGTAATACCACAAAGCCACTGTTTCAGGAAAGAGCGTGATCCACAGACATCCTCAAAACCTTAAATGGAAAGGCAGCATAGTCCTCATGTGAATGCAGCTTCCCAGACCGCAGAAAGACAAAGAAACAGACAAATATGTGAGCTGACACTGCTTAGTCCTTGAAACTGGAAGCCACAAAAGAGCAAATACCTAACTTTTTTGCAGGTGTTTTTAGGGTATTGAGAGCCTGCTTGCCTCTGCCCATCCAGTCCACAAGGCAGAGAACACTTAACTCACGGTCTATCAGTCTCCCATCCAGAGAGGCCATTCATATGTCAAAGTGTCCCGAAGTGAGTGAGTTCAGGCAGAGGACACAGACCAAACCACCTGGAGCACAGCGGACGGTAGGGGCAGACGGATGTGAATAAAATACAATGGTACAAATGGCACATGAGTACAGGGAAAGGAAGGCTTACCTCATGCAGACAAAAGATTTTTTGATAAATACGAACATGATTTCTCCATTAAATATTTAGAAGATGAGTCAAAGAGAGCAAAATTACTGTTGCTAGGTGAGATTATGGTCTGGAAGATCAAGTGCAAGAAATGTCTCAGAGAAGAGAGCTGAAGAATGAAGAGAGGGATAAGAATTAGGGGAAACAAACAAAAGAACCAAATTCTAGGTTCAGGATTAAAAAAAAATTCCCCAAAGAGGAATAGGATAATATACGAGTAGCAAAAAAATGAACACAACAGACAAGTGAATATTTAAAGCCATAGTAAAAATGGGGAAATCATGTTTAAACAGCCAGTTCTTTCCTAACAACACTTGACCGTATTGAAATATCTGGAGACTGAGATTTTTTGCTTTGTTCCCGGGACAATGAATGTGGGAAACCAAGTGGAATTGTTGCAATGACATGGGAGTCTTGTAAGTGCTTGGAACACTGTCTCCTCCTCAAAATAACATTTACCACTTGATAAAATTCAACATCTGCTCATGAGAGAATCAAACAGAAAATCAACAATAGAAGAATCTTCAGAATAAAAGCTATTCGTAAATTTAATAACACAATGTTGCAATATTAGAAAATTTTCCCAAAGTAAGGAAACGAGCAAGGATAACCAATCTTACCAACTCTATTAAACAAACATTATTGAATAGGCCCCAAACAGAGAATGAAGAAGAGTTGATTAATCAGAAAAAGCAGACCCATCTTTGGTTAAACATAATTAAAAGAAAGGAAGAAAGGAGGATCAAAATATTAGGAACAAGAAAGGGATTATAACTAAAAATTCCGATGAGATTTTTAAAGTTCTATATATAACATGGAATAGTAATGTAAAAAACATGAAGATATTTGTGAATTTTAATTATATAAGTTACTAAAATTAGCAAAGAAAAATTTTGTACACATGGAGGAACCATTAAAGAAAGAGTTGAAAGTAAAAAAAAGAATTAACTTCTCAAATATATAGGATTAAAAATGTCAAATTTCCCTAGTCCAAATAATTTTCATATTTAAAATATTTCTGAAAATAGAAAGAGGAATAGAATTTTCTATTTCTCTTTTTAAAAAGGCACATAGAACACAAAGACATACAACTATAAACTAACTATACTAATTATAGGCAACATAATCCCATCTCACTGATTACTTTATTATTACAAATTATTAATCGTAATCAAATAAGCTGTATTTTAGGAAACCAAACATGGTCAACACTCATACCAATATACTTAGTTTATCATAATTGAAGTATAAATTATATTTTATGATCTTGAAGCATTTTTGGTGAAGAAGTACTTCCTAAAATATGAATTGAAAAGAACTATTTTATCTTAGTCAACAGTCAACATGTTAACTATTAAACCCTCCTCAAACTCTCATTTATTAAAAATGTTATTAAACTACAGCTCAAGCAACTGGTATTTAATGTTGTTCCAGAAGTTACACCCATTGCAAATAAAACAAGAAAAAATATTATAGGAAAATATTAAACAGGAGATAAAATTACTTTTATATGAAGAAGAAATGTAAGAAAATCAAGTTAAAATGAATTGCAAAGAATAGGAACTTCCCTTAAGTGTTCTATAATAGCAATTTAAATAACCTAATATTATTTTTCACCAGTTATAAAATTTAATAAAATATTGTTATCAGTGACAGCAGATATCTACCAAAGAATGAATTTGAAAAACTATAAATATGATGCATATGTAAGGAACTGCAATACTTTAACAAGGACCATAACCTGGAAAAAATGAAGCAAAACATCTTACTTGTAAGAGAGAAAACTTAAATTTTTAAATATGTACATCCACTCAAATTTCACTGAAAAAAAATCATAATTCTAAGCCATTCCAGTGAGAACTTGGAAATCAGGGAGAGACAGAATTTGTAGAATGGCAGTTATCACAAAATTTAAAAATGAAAATAATAATGTATACATTGGGATGGGAAATAGACTTCCATCACCACATGTTAATTCACACTAGAAATGTATTAAAAACACATTATAAATAGTACAAATGACTAAAATTTATGGTTCTATAATAAAAACAGACTATTCTATTTGGCTGAATAAAAATATAAAAGCAGAAGTGCATGGAGTATATAACCTTTGAACCACTCAAATTGAATAAATTAAGATCTATTCAAAGTTTGTATATATTCGTATGTACTCCCTCTAATAAGCCTAAATAAATGGACTAAATATACAAAAATCTTTGTTATAAATACAGCAGTTATAAAGATGGAAGTGGGTGCTCCGTATGATGCTGTGGGTGTAGGCAGCAAAATAATTTAAATATCTTAAATCCCCTCACTTAAATGGGACAGAAAAGAAAAATAAAAATCTGCCCGCAATTTCTTCATGTAACAATGACAACTTCTGACATGGCACAGGAGCTACAATCAAAGAAGGTACAGTAGCACCAGAAGCCCCAAGAGAAGAGCAGTTATTTGGGAGAAACAAGAGGAAAATAATAATTTCTTTTAAAAAAAAGTCAGATTAATATGAAAGTACAAACGATGAAGTTATAGTGTTTGCATTTGTTAGGTGAAGTCCAAGTTACACTTGAGTCCTTCAGAAGGTATACCATATATCCGCACATTGTGTCCATTAGGTGAGAGTTTATCAGTCACCCTTCCTACTCTCCTTTCCCCTTCCCCCCAACTTGAGTTTAATTCAGTTTTCCTCTCATTAGGGCATGTACTTATTCATGTACTAGTTTCATATTAGTATTGAATATATTGAAATACTTGTTTTTCCGTTCTTATGATATGTTACTAAGGAGAATGTTCTCAAGTCATCCAAGTAAATACAAAAAAATGTATATCTCCATCTTTTTTAGGGCTGAATATTGTTTCATTGTATACAGAAAAGAACAATTTCTGACTTCCAATCTGAGAACAATTGATGAAAAAAGAGATAAACGGTTTGGGCTTCAGAGGCCCAAAACTTCAGGTGATTGTATAAAGACCTGTTTATAGCTGTTGATGCAAGTGTAATAAGTTGCATGGGCCTTAGCACTGTACAAAATATTATGCCCCACCTTGAGGAAAAATAAAAACTGTTAGGAATAGAATACAAGTGAACCAAGATAGGAATTCAATTGGTATGAAAAAACGATTCAGGTATTAGTGGGTGAGGAGACCTAAGTAAATATGTAAATCTCAAAAAGTCTCAATAGGTGGATATAGTATGAGACCATATCTGTGACTACTTCCTGGTACAAAAGAAAAAGGATGCCAAGGAAATGCTAACTCAGTCCCTTCCCTGATAATTTAAACATCTTTAAAATATTTTTTTAAAAAACACACAACTGACTAAAAATGAGTGACAGAAAAGGACTAGTGTGCATTTTCTTTACCAATGTTTTTAATTTGATCTTGGATTGGATTATATTTTTAGATGGAATGCATAGGAATGAGGATATTCATTTTGCATATTTTTAAAAGGAAGGAAGAAAGATCCATGACAAATTTAGGGAATATATCCACATTTTTTGAAGACCTAATCTTGGGAATGAAATGCCATTATTTCTTTCACACTGTATACCTTAAAATTCATTCAGTGAACTCAACCCACATTCAAGCAGAGGGGATTACTATATAGAGAGAGATAGAGATCTTTGGATTCCATCTTCATTGCTGTCCACTAACCTACTTGGTTGTTGATGCAGAGGCAGCACCACAGACAAAATGATTGACTTAAAAAGGGAAGACTGAGGCTCACTCTGGCACTCAGCAAAAACCCATCTTTACTAAGATTCTTATATTCCCCAAATCATCAGATAACAATATCCAAGAATAAAGAACACAAAAGGTAACAAAAACTGTAATAACAATTCCTTGTTAGCATTAATGCAGCAAAGCACTTACATACCTTTCTAAACTAAGAATGTCCTGCTTGGAGATAAACAACAATGGAGATAAACCACAAAGGTGCTGGGTTGTCTGTTCTGTTTGCCTCCTTCCCTATATGATTGACTGAAAGTTATTGTGTAAATTGAAGTAGAGAACAAAGTGCAAGAGCCCACTGTCCCAGACAGATGATTAATCCTTAGCTGCAACTTGGAGGGGCCCTCAGGCACATTCTTGCCTTTGGGGTGTAACTGCCTGTGTTTTTCAGCAAGGCCGCTTCTGCGAACTGGGGGAGAATATCCCCCCAAATTCACATCTAGGCCAAGTACTGGAAATGTTCCTTTTCAGGGCATCGTACTTCCAGGAGCACAAATGAGACTGATTCACCTTACAAGGGTGCAGGGGACTGTGTACTATTCACATCTTAAAAGCTGCCTACCAGTGCCTTCCCTCGTTCCCCCAATACTTCAGGTCACCCATGTGTAAAATATCCTTATCCCTTCTTAAAACCCTTAAATTTTCACTTCATTACAGCCTGAGGTCAACATATGGAATTTTGTTAATATAAAAGAGGTCCTGGTATAAGTGAAGCTCCTCAAATGTAATGCCTTAGGCTCAGTTTTTCACTTGTAGATCATTTCTCAAAATTTTTAAACTAAAGATGAGAGTTATATGCCTCCCACAAACCCAATATGCAATGGCGGCATAATACAAGCATTCCACACATTTCTGTTCAAAAAGGGAGAAAATTAAAAGCATACAGAATTATTGATCCATAATAATTCTGACTTCCAGGTGGAGAAATGTTGAAAGTTCCTGGGTTAGTTTCAAGGTCAGGGTATAATTCTGGAAGGTCCTTGGCGCTGCCCTCGAGTCTCTTGTTTCCTCCTCTGAGTGATCTTTACTTTTCATGAAGTATAGCATGTTTTTGCATCTGGGCTGCTCTCTCAACCTGCTGCCTGCCAGTGGAATATGAGCAATCCAAGTGCCTCTCCTCATTATGAACTGTCTTTGTCTTGTGATGCTTCTGAACTTATAACTCTTAAGAATTGTGTGGGATTCCTGTGAATCTCTTCACCCTAATAGATCAAGTCAAGAGCACTTACAGGAAAATTGTGGTATAAAGATAAAACCAAGGGGGTGACTATAAAATTGTTGATTTTCTGAAAATTTTCACTTGATCTTAGCCAAAAGGCTGAGAAGCGATATTTTTTCTGAAAATTTTAAATCTATAAATTTTATAGTCACCCTCTTGGCTTTACCTTTACAGAAATATTCATGGCAGTTGTTGCCTAGAATTAGACCTTTATTCAGAAACTTTTATCAATTTTATTAACACTGTGGTCTGGAGAAGCTGAGAATATTTAAATATGCCATTTTTAGGCTCCACTTGGTTTAACAGTCTTCCCCTCAATTTATCTCTCTCCTCTCAAATTTTACTTAACGGCAAGAAAAAATCAGGTGGCATGACTAACACCTTGGTTGTACATGTTCTTATCTAGAAGATCACACAGTTTATTATGGACATTTCTTAGTTTCCACATAACTACAAGGAATGGTATTGCTAAATTTTCCTGCCACTACATAATCAGAATCTCCTCCATCTAATTTGCAATATCTTCTTTATCTCATTATAAGAGTTCAGTGTCCTAAAAGTCTAAAATGTAGCAACCAATATAATGTGTTCAAGATACTTCAAGCCTTTACTAATACGCTTCTCAAACCAACTGATGATTTCATAACCATTCTGAAATTTAACGGTTTTTGTTAAGGCAACACCCCACTTCTGCATAGCACAATCTATTTGAGTTATCTATTTATGCATAACAAATTATCCCCTAAAGTTAGCATTTGGAAGAAACAAACACCTGTTATCTTATAGCTTTTTTTGTATTGTTTTGTTTAGGCACATCTAGGAGCAGGTTGGCCGGCTGATCTGGCTCAGATTCCCTTCCAAAGTGTTTCCTGGGGATGTTCATCTAAAGGCTTGTTAAAGGGAATTCATGTTTTTAGTTTATTGAGATGGCTTTTGGTAAGCTTTAGCAACATCCCAGCTCCTTTGCATGGGCCCCTTTATAGTATGGCTCACATTGTAATACCCTGCTGCTTCCAGAGCCAGCAATCCTATAGAAATGACCTGACATGGAGGCCGCAGTATTTTATAACCTAATCAGGGAAGGGTATTCTGTTGCTTCTGCCATATTCTGTAGAAGTTAGTCAAAAAATCCAGCCCACACTGAGAGGGAGGAATTACACAAGGAATAGTATCAAGAAGGGGAGATCTTTGTGGCCTAGTTGAAAAGCTGTCCACCAGAGTAATAATTTGTTGCATAGTATGCTTTCATTCTGGTAAGAATGACATAAATAGGAGCACATATTTGTCTTTATATTGTCAAGAAGAAACAATGGAAACATAAGCCAAAACTAAGAAAAATGGTTTCCTACAAAGAGAATTAGATTGGGGTAGGGGGCAGAACATGATGACTGAAGAGAACCCTCCTGTGATTGTCGCCTACAGGAACACCAAATTTTGAACAGTTCTCTGTGCCAGAAAGCACCTTAGGAAGAGCAAAAATTCAGGTGAGTCATCTCAGTACCTGTCCTGTACACTGTATCAAGGAAAGAGGCATTAAGAAGGTGGAAAATACAGTCCTGCTTTGCCTACACCCCCTTGCTCCTTCCGAAAGCTGTCAGTGCTGGGTGGAGAGAGGACCTATGCTTTGGGGGAGAGAGAATGATGCAATCATGGGACTTTGTGGTTTAGTATTGGAACTCATGGACACTGTCACAGGATAGCACAGCTCAGGGAGAGATTCTGCTGAACCCCATGGAGGGAATAGATCAATTTAGACCAGCCTGGGAAGAGGGGGTCCTTCCCTCCCCAGCTGCAGGAACAGCTGAGATGAAAGTGGCCTTGGGCCTGGAAGAAATTTGAAAGGCAGTCAGGCCACAAAGACTGCAGTCCTTAGGTTAGGCCTTGTTTTTTGCTGAACTTGTCACCAGTGGTCTTGGTGTACATATGACCCAATGAGATGGCAGTTGTGGGGGCCAATGGAGTGCCTGTTCACCCCTTCCCCAAATCCAGGCAGCACAGCTTGGGAAAGCCTCCTTCTTCTTGGGAACAGGAAAGGAAAGAATACAGAAGACTTAGTCTTGAGACTGGGATACCAGCTTAGCCACAGTAAAATAAAGCACCAAGCAGATTCCAAAGCCCCTGATTTCAGGTATTAGCTCCTAGGGGCATTTCTAGACCTACCCTGGGGCACACAGGTACTCACTGCCCTGAAGGGAAATATGGAGTCCTGGCAAAATTTGCCACTTGATGAATAAAAAGTTCTTAGGCCTTGAATAGACTTCAGCAGTAGCCAGAAAGTACTCACCAGGAGCCTGGGGGGAGACTGTGAAGTGACACACTTCCAGCTGGGTAGCCACCACAAGGGGTGCCCACATCTCTCCCTCTCCCAACTCCAGACTTCCAAGCACAGAGAATGGCACTCCTTTCCCTGTTTGTGGGAAAACTGGGGGAAGAGAGAGACTTTGTGTGGTAATTCAGGGCGTTCTCTCAGATCTTACCCAAACCCACCAAGGCAGTACCACCAGAAGTTTGCAAGAGTCACATTATTAAGGGCTTGGCGCATCTCCAATGCTAATACAGCTGCAGGGACACAAGACTTAGATCACAATGTTCAACTCCCTTTGAACACCTAGAAAGCCTTCTCAAGAAGGATGGGTACAAACAAGCATAGACTGCAAATATTATAATAAATGCCCAACTCTTTAATGTCCAAACATTGGCAAACATCCACAAGCATCAAGACCACTCATCAAACAAATTAAAGCACCAGTGACCAACCCCAGAGTGATGGAAATATGTGACCTTTCAGACAGAGAGTTCAAAATAGCTGTCCTGAAGAATCTCAGTGAACATCGAAAGAATGCAGAATGCATTCAGAATCCTATCATAGAAATTTAATAGTGAGATTGAAATAACAAAGAAAGGCAGAAAACAGGAAGACACAGAAATGGGAGTTGTGTCGCTCAACGTGCCTTGTTGATAGGTTTGACTTTGAAAACTTGTAAATATTTCACATGATGAAAACCTCAAAGGAAAAGAAGCAATCCTTAGATATGAAATCTGTTAACATTCATTTGAATTGGAAATATCCTTTAAAGCTGAGATATTTTTTCTTTAAAATATATTTCTAAAACAAAAATATCCCTTTGCTTTGTAACTGAAAATCTTAGAACACCCTAGCAACCAGATTTTGGGAACTGAATTTCATTTTCCTTTAAAATAAACAAAGATTTCAAGAGAAATAATTATTTCCATGCCTGGAGATGAAAGTGTATAATAAGATGAGCGTGGGATTCCTTCTGATTGGTCACAAGGCTAACAAAGTCCATGGGGACCTGTTGGAAATACAAAAATGTCAACCAAATCAGCTCCTTGGAAACACAAAAATGTCAACTGAAGAAGCTCCTTCTACTCCAGATTAGATTATTCATGCAATAAAAAGAACAATGACTGTGTAACACAAATACAACCTATATACAAAATCACAGCTTTTAAGATGAGATGATGACTCCCAAAGGAAATAAGCATTCGTTTCCAGTTGACTAGAGCCCATTTGATACTTCTGAAAAATGGTTGATAAAGAATCAAGCATAACCCTACCTTGGTTATAGAGTATCTGTCTCAGCTCAGTCCTCAAGTTTGCAATGGAAAGTTTTATTTGTTTGCTCTTTTTTTTTTTAACCCCTGTTCCTCTAGTCCACTCAATGATTTTATTTATTTTTTATTTTTATTTATTTATTTATTTATTTGCAGTTTTTGGCCGGGGCTGGGTTTGAACCCTCCACCTACGGCATATGGGGCCGGCGCCCTACTCCTTTGAGCCACAGGCACTGCCCAACTTTGCAATTCTTGAGGAACTAATACCTCTAAGCAATGATCACCAGTAGCTGGAGAAATTATTCGGTGGAATGTGGATGAAAAATACTATGATTCTATATTCTTTAAGGATTTTATATAACTTATATTTTTGCAAATGTTTTATAATTTTATAATGTATGAGTCAGGCTGACAGCACTTTAGTCCCCTAATCTATTAGACATCCAGACATTTTGTTCCTTTTTATGGGATTCAGTAGACTAGACACATCACTTAAGAATTATTCTTGCAAAAAAAAGAAAAAAAAGAAGGTAGTCAAATTCGTAAAAATCACATTAACAGCTAACTGAAGCCGTGGGATTTCAGTGACTATATTTAAATTATGCCATGAGAATACAATCAACAAATTCCAGAACTGGAAAAATCTTCATGAAAAATAACGTAGTGTTTTCAAGAAGTAAATAAACAAACATGAAAAGAGGAATATGCATGCACACTAATTGTTATAATCAAAAATTTACAAATAAAAAGTAAATAAAGAAGAAGGTTTAAATAATGTTAGAGTATTATAAAATCCTTACTGAGCATTGGCGTGTAGGCACAGTTATTATATACTCATTAAAAGCCACATTTACCATACCTGACCCTTGTGTAAGCATTAAAAATGTTGCCGGGGCTCGGTGCCTGTGGCTCAACGGGCTAAGGTGCCAGCCATGTACACCTGAGCTGGCAGGTTCGAATCCTGCCAGGCCTGCCAAACAACAATGACGGCTGCAACCAAAGAAAAAAATGGCTGGGCATTGTGGCCGGCACCTGTAATCCCAGCTACTTGGGTGGTGGAGGCAAGAGACTCGCTTGAGCCCAGGAATTGGAGGTTGCTGTGAGCTGTGATGCCACAGCACTCTATCCAGGGTGACAGCTTGAGGCTCTGTCTCAAAAAATAAAAATAAAAAATAAAAAATAATTAAAATGTTGCCGAGACAAATCTAATTCTTCACTTCAAAGATCTTACAATTAACTCATGAAAACAGGTTACATAAGTGGTGAGGCAGCAGGTCTGTGGTCATGGTAAGTATTGTAGACCACAAGCCAACCTTGAAATTATAGCTGAGTTTCCTCATCTAGTAAATGACAAGGATCCTTTATTTAACAGAGGTAGTTGCAAAGAGGACTGAATAAGATTATATATTTCAATCATTTGCAAACATAAAGTCTCCAAATTTTAAAAAAATGTGGTCATGCCATAATAACAAAACAATGTAAGAAAGAACAAGTGTCCAGCATTTACACGGAGTTAATAGTGAGTTAATGTAATGCCAAGAAGGTAAGAGCTTGAGCCCATTCGGAAATGAGAGCATAAGGGACCTTGCCCTGTTACTGGAATTATTTGCGTCAGCATCTGGTACTTTGCATGAGGGGAGAGAAGAAAGGAAGTAAGGAATTAAGGAGGGAGGGAGAGAGGGAGGGAGAGAGGAAAGAAGAAGGAAGGAAGGAAGGAAGGAAATGAATAAACGAATAAGAATAATGTGCTATTAAGACGAGTTAGAATTTCCATTGGGTTACATGGACCCTAGTTGGAGACTCTTGCTAAGAGTGGGGCAAAAAATTATCCTTGGGATGATGGACATATGACTGGGCTCAAGGGCATGTTATCCAGCTCTTCAAGCTTTTATACTTTTTCTCCCCCGACCCCCATCAAGTTCGGTTTCCCTAGTCTCTCAATCTTATGTTCCAAATAGGGCTACCAAATTTTAAATGAGAACCTGGAAAAATACTTGTTTGCCATAATAAACGGAAATAAGCAGCATTTGTGAACTTTATCAAATATAAAGTTTATAAACTGAGTCACCATAAAAAAAAAATGTTCAGTCCTTATGCATTTTTCTCATTTAGAAACATCCTTAGCCCCTAAGTGTGGAGCCTACAATAATAATCCATATATTGCCTCCGGCCAAAATTCATTACTCCCTCTTTTCTCCTTGAATCTTATAAAATAATGTATATTTAAATTAAAATGCCTTTACAATGGGGAAGAACTTTTTTAAAAACCCATGTGTTCCCACATTAAGGGGAGAAAGTTCTTCCTTCTGTTGTTTTTACAAGTTGAACACGTCCCTAAATCATTCGCGTCCACTGATAACAGCTATGGTTTCCATTTCCCCCAGAAGGCCAGGAGCCACTTTCAGCCACAGTTAACCAAAAGCCACGCATGGATGAACCGCTGGGGTCCGTCTGCTGGGCATCCTCGGTGGAGGACGCCGGCGACCCGCGGCCCCCGCACCGCCAGCCTCTCCGGCAGCAGGAGGGTTAGACACATGCGCACCATCGGTCTCTTTGTGTGCACCGGGAAGGGGTTGGCGTCGATTCACAGTTCTAGCCCGGCAAAGACCTGGAAGGGCCGCGTGTGCTCAGGGATAAAACATGCATATTAACACTGAAATAAACAATTGTGTCGCTCCTGTTCGCCTTCGGCGTTGGAAGTGTCCCCACCGCCCCTCCCCCTGTGTGCAGCTGGGCGATTTAGAGCCCCGGAATGGGGACCGCGTCCTTAGGAATTCCGCACCCGGGCGAGCGCCGCGGGCGCAGGGAGCGGGTGGGGCGCGGTCCCCAGCGCGGGGTGGCGTCGCCGGGGAAGGAGCGCGTCTTGCGAGCGTCTTCCAGCCCAGCCGCCCGCGGGCCGCGGGAGGGAGCGGGCCCGGCGCATCAGCCCGCCCCCCGTCCCGCCCCTGCCCCGCCGGGAGCCGCGAGGGTGCGCTCCGGCCAGCCGTGCGCGCCGAGCGAGGCGCCAGCCCGTGGGTGCTGCCGGGGGCGGCGGCGCGGAGGGGGCGCTCGGCGGGCGGCGGGGGGCGAAGGCGAGGACCGGAACGCCGAGGGCCGCGCCGGGCCCCGGTCCCCGTCCGCGGCGGCCCTGCCACGGCCCCGCGTCCCCGCCGGCAGCAGCTCGGGGAGGACCCGGCGGCGGCTGGCTGGATGCGAGACCCGAGCGGACCTAGCGGCGGACGGCGGCTCTCGGCTCCGGAAAGCGGATCGCGGAGCGGACGAGCCCGGACGCGCTGGCCATGGCCTCCAACTTTAACGACATAGTCAAGCAGGGCTACGTGAAAATCCGCAGCAGGAAGCTGGGGGTGAGTGGCTCCTTCGGCTTCCCCCTTCCCCTGCGCTCGTTTGGCCGGGCTGGCGGCTGGGCAGGGGGGTGGGGGAGACACCGTGAGAGGTGACCCGCGCAGGGTCAGGGCAGAGGGGGCCCGGCCCTCCTGCCGACAGCCCGCTTGTTGCGCTGCCGGCCTGGGGGCCGCACCTGCCTGGGTCTCTGCAGACGGAGCTGGGGGCGGAAGGCTCCGGCAGCGCCACGGTCCCCATCCTCAAGTGCACGGGGCTGGTTTCGATGCTACTGAGAAGTCCAGTAGACGAAAGGGATTGTCGGTTCCAGAGAAAATTGTGCCTCGGTGAAGATTTATGTACGGTGCAATCCACAATGGTCTGTACTCACAAGTGTGCGCCTTTCGGGTAGACCTGCTGTGTGTGTGCGTGTGTGCGTGTGTGTTGAATCCGTTTTCTGGTCCCTGCTTCCCAGGCTTATTTTCAAATTCTTTTTCTGCTCTGCCCGCGCCGCGCGTCCCTGCCGGCTGTAGCAGGAGAGCGTAGGGCACCCTGAGCGTTGCTCCCCGCCAGCCGTCCGTACCTGCCCGGGGGCAGGAGGCAGGTGTGTGCTCGCACACTCGCCTGCTGACACGACAAGTTGCTGGAGACCTTCTCCTACTTTATGGAGAGATGCTCCGCCGGACTTGGGCAAGAAACGGTGAAGACCCCGGGGATTCAAAACTTCGCTAGTGAATAGACGAAGTGCAAAGAGGGTTGCGCTGAGTGGGGGACCTGGACATGAACGGGAGGGGGCGGGAGGGGACCGACCCGCGTCTGGGCGGAGAGCCGCTCCGGCTCGGGACGCGAGGGGGCGGACGGGACTACGGGCAGGAGGTCCCCTAGGAAAGCGCGATGTAAGGTGACCACAGGGACCCACCAGTCCAGAACAGGGAAGGGAAAGGAGAGAGAGAGAGAGAGAGAGAGAGACAGACAGACAGACACACGCCGGTTGTCCGGATTCTCTGCTTGTCTCTCTACCTCACTGTCCTCAAAGTTCCAGTTCTCCCAACCTCTGGAATCCAGAGTCCTGGGGCAAAGCGGCCTTGAGCTAGAACATTCCCTGTGTTCTCTGCTGAATGGATGAATACTCTGACTTGAAGGAGCGAAGAGGGGAGACCTTCGTTAATTTTCACGTTAAAAGGAAAAAAAGAAAACAAACGGAATAAGGGAATGTGGCTTAGACAGCTGAACAAAGGTACAATAGGGTACCGACAGGAGGGAAGGTCACCAGCAACCAGGAGGCCCTTTGTCGGTAATTAGCCGGGAGGTGTTGGGACGGGAGGAAGGGGACGGCACACTTGCCTCTTTGCTCTCCATCTGCTGCCCTTCACATCACAGGTGCACACAGTATCCGAGGACACCGGGGCCCCTTCCCAAACTTCCGCAGGTCAGCGTAGGCTGGGCAGCAACAGCGCCCCCTCCCCCAGCCTCTGCCCTGTACCCCACCAGGGCTGGAGGGAGGAGGCGCTGGCTGGGTTCAGACCCTCAGCCAAGTTGCGTGGGGAGAAGAAAGTGCCTCATTCTTTTCCAGGGAGATCAGGAAATAGCCACGGAAAAAGCTGCGGTTGTCCAGGAGGCTGGTTGTTTCCAGCCCAGGACGCAGTGCTCAAATCCGTCCCCTGCACAGCTGTCAGCCAAGAAAGCAGGTGGGAAGGTAGAGCCAGAGCCGGAGAGGAGAGTCATCTTCCTAACTTGACCTTTGAAGCCCTTTGCTCTCCCCCCAGATGTTTGCTCATCCTTCTCTCCCTTCTGTTTTTTGAACTGGCGATTGTGTCTGACACCCCAGACTGTATGAATTAGCGGGTGAATTAAGTCCCAAGGTGAGATGTGTGTCTGCTTTCAGAGTCACCACCGTGCACCTTAAAATGAGACTGAGAATTACAGCCGTGAGAACCCCCTTCTTGCTCGTACACTGGGCCTTGGAATCTATGGGATTCCTTCCCTATCCAAGCTTTCCAGGATTTTATACAATAAAAACCAAACATGTCACCCAGTTGTACGACAGGATCCAAGGAAAGTTCATCGAATGCTTCTTGGGTAGCTATGCCATCAGCAGCCTTCCTTCGCAATGCCATTTTCGAATTCCATTTCAGCCTAACCACGTGTGCTAATGTTTGTTTATACTTCCAAAGCTTCTTTTTCTATACTCACTGTTTAGACCTTTGCTTTTGTGAGGTGCAGCCTTTATAGGAAACAATAAAAGCCTGTTCATTTACAAATTAGTTACCGTAGTTTTTCACTTCTACCTGAGAAATGACAACTTCAAAGTTAATGTTAAAACACTTCTGTTTCGTTTTAATATTAAATTAAAATATTAAATTCATCTGGACTATCATGGAAGACACCATTTATTTTTTTATTTTTTTAATTATTTTTTATTGAGTCATAACTGTACAATAAAGGGTGAGATCACACTTGTGGTGCATATGTGAAGGGTCAGGAGAAATCTTCTAAATACGGATCAAAATTGTTTTCACATAGTAAATGAGAAAATATCATGAATGTTACATTAATCAGGT
>CAUYRH010049435.1:0-12112 GCA_963574655.1 Perodicticus potto | reverse complement strand
TTCCGGCACTTGGTTTATCAAGGATACAGATGAATGTTAGAAGCTTATAGTAGTTGGATAACAAATAAATGAAAAGTTAAGCAGGCTCGGCGCCTGTGGCTCAACGGGCTAAGGCGCCAGCCATGTACACCTGAGCTGGCGGGTTCAAATCCAGCCCGGGCCCGCCAAACAACGAAGGCTGCAACCAAAAAATAGCCGGGTGTTGTGGCGGGCGCCTGTAGTCCCAGCTACTCAGGAGGCAGAGGCAGGAGACTCACTTGAGCCCAGGAATTGGAGGTTGCTGTGAGCTGTGATGCCACAGCACTCTATCCAGGGTGACAGCTTGAGGCTCTGTCTCAAAAAAAAAAAAAAAAAAAATTAAAAAAAAAAAAGAAAAGTTAAGCAAAGATTCAAATCAATCATTTAATGCAACAGTGAAGAGATGACACAAGGTGGTACATGACTGATTGATTGTCCAAATGGTTTTCTAGGCCCTCATAGGAGGGACTAAGCCTTCTAGTTAAAGGAAACCAGGGAAGGCTTCATGAAGGAGGTAAAAAATGAACTGGGTCTACAGCCCAGTGTGGTTCACGCCTGTAATCCCAGCCCTCTGGGCGGCCAAGGCAAGTGGATTGCTTGAGCTTAGGAGCTCAAGACCAACCTAAGCAAAAGCGAGACCCCATCTCTAAAAATAGCCGGGTATTGTGGTGATCGCCTTAATGCTTGAGCCCAAGAGTTGGAGGTTGCTGTGAGCTATGATGCCATGGCGCTCTACCCAAGGTGACAGAGAGACACTCTGTCTCAAAAAATAAAAATAAAAATGAAAAGTGAACTGGGTCTTGACAAATGGGGAGGAATATGAATCAGAGAAAATGTGTCAGGAGGCAACTCCTGAAATGCTTAGAGGAAAAAAAAAGAAAGAAACAGAAGAGGGGATGCACAAGGAATGTTCAGAGGGCGTGAGAGGCAATTTGGACCAGCCATTACCTGGCAAACTAGGTTGCAGATAAATAACAGAGTGCTCTGAATGCAAGCACAAATGTTCATGTGCTCTCCTCTTGCCATGTGGCTTCTTGTCTGCTCATTAGAATAACTTAGGAAGCCTTTCAAAAATATCAGTGCTCAAACTACACCCCTCACTGAGTAAATCAGGAAATAGGAAGATGGGGTAGAGAGGGAGAAGCTGGATACTATTTATTTTTTAAGCTTCCCAAGTAGTTCTAATACATACCTAGGGTTGAGAACAAGGAAATGACATCATAATATTTTGCTACTGCTAAATCAGAACTGTGCATAAGATAGGCTGAATGCAAAGAAGGTGAAGTTTGCCTAGATATATTTATATGTAATTTCCTTCCTAAAAGAAGACAGGAAGCAGTTCAACTGCCTGACTTCAGTTCCCATTTATCAACGGCAAGATAATACAGAAAGCAATTTAAGTTGCTGTCCCTCTAAGTCAGAATGCAACCAAATCATAAATTTATATTTGCAATCTACTCTCTTTTCCATCACAATTTGTGCATATAAAAATAATTCCCAACAATAACAGTCTGCTCTTAACTGTTATACATAACCATTTATATTTTAGTAGCTAAGTCTCAGAAAAATGCCTAAGAAACCATTCTATTTTGAAAGGAAATGCTTTTAACCTACTTTATGAAAGTCACCTTACTCCAGATCTTTCCTACCCATCTTTGCTAGTCTCTGATATCCACAGGCACAATTCTATATTATTAAAATGCACTTACCTTCTTGCAAATAACATTATAAAAAGATCAATTGAATATCATAAATCATAAAGATTTCACCTATCACATTAAATTTTAAGAATTTTAAGAAAAATTTAGTTTATATTTTTATTAAAGTCAACTGGAAAACAAATACATAACATGTCTATCATAGCTCAAACAGGAAAATTTTGTCTTGAAACAAGAAAAATATGTCAAAATGTTACTTTTGTAGTATGTTAAACGTTAAAAGTAAAAACCAAAACACAAAAATTTACTATTAAGAAAAGAGTATAGGCATGGCACCTGTGGCTCAACGGGCTAAGGCGCCAGCCATGTACACATGAGCTGGTGGGTTCGAATCCAGCCTGGGCCCGCCAAACAATGACAGCTGCAACCCAAAAATGGACGAGCATTGTGCCGGGCGCCTGTAGTCCCAGCTACTTGGGAGGCAGAAGCAAGAGACTCGCTTCAGCCCAGGAATTGGAGGTTGCTGTGAGCTGTGGTGCCACGGCACTCTCTCCAGGGTGACAACTTGAGGCTCTGTCTCAAAAAAAAAAAGAGTATAATTGTGATGGATGTGTTACTTAGTTCAATGTAAACATTTCACATTGTATGTCAAAGCAGTACCCTGAACCCCATAAATGCATCAATGTACAAAGTTATGATTTAATAAAAAATAATTTACAAAACACAAAAATTTTAAATAAATGTTAAAAAGAGTATGGCTGAGAGGTCATTCAAGAACTTGCTATGTCAAAGTCCCTTTCTAAGGGAACTACCCCAGACAATGCCTCCAGCTGAGCCAGCAGCCTCACTCCTGACCTCCACTGTACAGACTCCTTTGCAGAATTGTGTAACACCCGCAGCCAAGCTTAAGAGAGGACCTCAAGTGAACATTTTTCCTAAATAGAAATGGCAGTGACTACCTATTCCCATTCTCTCTGAAAAATTTGAACTGGAAATGGGAAAGAAAATCAATCACGTGCTGGAAGAAGAAGCTAAAAAGTCAGCCAGGAGAAAGAAGCCCTAAGAAGACATAAAGAAAGGCAAGTTCTCAGTAAACTGAAACCATTAGATAAAGAAGAAACATATAAAGGGTGAAGTAAATGGTAACAAAGGAGCAGTAGAAGTAGAAACAGAGCAGAATGAGTCACTGTAATAAAGCTGGGAGTCAGTGAAGTCCTATTGTCTAGGGGACAATAAGCTAATCCATTTCCTGCAGCTGTACTGAATCACTCCAGTTCCCAGTGTTGCTTCCAACATCTGTGATGTCCACCTGCAGCAGCTCCCAGAGCCCCATAAGATTCCTGTTTCGATCACCTAAGGTATTCTAAGTAATAATCGTATCATTCAACCCTGTATAAACCAATAAGTAGATTTCCAGAATCATGGATTTACTGACAGAAGTTTGACCAGTTTCATTTTGGGAAGAGAACTTTTCCCTTCAAGGTTAGTTATGGGTTTTTTTAGAAATAATATCTCTCTGATGAAGAATAATAAAATACATGTATTTAAAAATAAAAAAATAAAAAGAAATAATATCTCTCAACAAAAGAAAATATTCTGGGCAGCACCTGTGGCTCAGCGGAGTATGGCGCCAGCCCCATATGCCGGAGGTGGTGGGTTCAAACCCAGCCCTGGCCAAAAGTGAAAAAAAGAAAATATTCTGACATCTTTAAGAAAAAGATGAACAGGTTAAAACTGTTTAACAACTATTTTACAGGGGAAAATCTTTCTCTTGCCTTTTAATAGCTGAGCCAATCTAGTTCAAATTTATGAGCAAGCCATATAGATTAAGAGGTGGAAAAAGTAATGACTAATGGCTACCTTTAGTGATTGGAAATGAAAAATATGCACACATATCTTCTAAGACATTTTACTATCCATGTATTCTAGAAGAATTATCTTTGGGAAAGAATTATTATGCAACTTTTATAAATCATGTTTTTGAAAAAATATTTGGTAACATGGGAAAAGACATTTATGTCATCATGTGAAATGAAAAACTTGGATACAAACTGTATATGAATATGAATGAATATGAATGATGTGGTCACAATTTGGCAAATGCTCATGTCAGAGGATATATCAGCAATATGTGAGCCTGAAGAAATAATGGGTAAATTTTGTTTTCTTCTTCATACATGTTTTAAATTTACCAAACATTCTGCCTTAAGCAAGGATTAGTTTTACAACCAAAATAAAAAGAACTGCACATTATTTTTTAAGATAAAGAGACATCAGACATTGTTAATTCTGAACCTAAGTGAACCTCAGTTAAACTTCACTTTTACCTAATGCATTATTCAAAATTCTTTAAAATGTTCTCATGAATCCCACAGAGAAGCTCTTATTGCTGACAACCAAAAGATCTCACAAGTAAGTGTTTAATATAAGAAGCACGAACTTGTGTATAGATTTTCTTTGCCAAATGTAGGCCCAGATAACAGAAATCAACACAGAGAAAATATGTAGGTAAGTGTGACAAACTGATTCTCCAGAGAAAGTTGAACTTGTTTTGTCATTTTTGGGTCCCCCCTACAGTCTCAAAGTGCTTGCCCCATAAATGGACTTCAGAAACACAGGTTAAAGGAGCCCATAAAAAGACAGCCATTTTCCTCCTCTGACTTGCCTTGGTTTATGACTCTTTTTCAGGTTTGCAAACCTATCCTCAAGTCTATAGGCCAACTTTTGGAAAATGTAACTTCTCCCCTTTCTGCCTACTCAATGCATTCATTCTAATTAGATGCCGTGTATTCTGGTCATATTCAGTATAACTCTTCATTGTGTATCACTTTGAATATTTTCAAAATCATTTCCACATGTCAACCCCTTGCTTTAAGGGCAGAGGCAGCAATCAGGCTACACACTTCTTTGGTTTTGGTTTTTTTGCTAACTGGTACACACAAAGCAATTCAGCAAGCACAAGAGCTGGATGAAGGATGAGTGAGTCTGAGAGCTTGAGGCCCAGCTGCAAGGAGAGAGATAAAAAGAATGGCAGAAAGAAGCACACCTCCAAAGAGTTTTTCCAGCCCACTCATTCTGATTTGTAACTCTTGGGCTAACGGAGTCCAAAATGTGAATAATACTTCCATTTTTCAATTTCGTTCTCACCTACTTAGTCATCATCACCACACCCTGGTATTTATTCCAGGAAAAGCTCCAGTGAAAGAGTACATCACCAATGTTCAGTAAGAAGATGCCTGTTTTCCCTTTCCTCCACCACCATGCAGAAGTCCCTGGTATGCTGGCAAAGACAAAGCACACATTCTTTCATCTTTTCTTCCTACTCATGGTAAATCTTTAGGATGAATTACCCTGTGTCATTGAAGTGATGTGATCCAAAAAATCTCTATACCCATGGGCTGAACCATGGTCCGTTAAAGTCACTCTGGAGGATTTTTTTCAAAGTTGAGTTATACCAGGAGGTAAAGAAGCCACATCAGCATCAAAAACTTAGCACAGATTAATTGATTAGGTCCCTAAGAAAGAGCAGGGCTATAAGAAAGAAAATGGGGAAGACAACAGGAAGGAATGTAGAGCAGAATGTGAGCCTGGAACAGTATCTCTGGAGAACTTATACTCTAGAGACGATGGGCAGGAAGACATTACTTGGAACTGAGATGAATGTTGAAGGAGGTGACTGTTGAAGGAGATAAGATGAACCCAAAAGGTCAAAGAGGACCAGGCTTCCTCAACCTGAATCAGTTCTATCAGTTCTCCAATTGTAACTTTTTTTTTAACCGAAGTATAACATACATATGAAAAAGTGGAGACAACGAAAATATAATTAGCTCAGTGAATTGTCACAAGGCAAACACTGCAACCAGCTAAAGAAATTAAATATATTGACACAATCCAGAAGCCCCTTTAGACTCACTTCCCATCACTACCCACTCTCTTCTTCCGAAAGATGACCTCTGTTTTAATTCACAATGTAGTTTATCTGTGCCTGCTAAATTTCATATAATTGGGAATCATACGGAATATATACTTTCATGTCCGAATTTTTTCTATAAACATTGTTTCTGGAGTCTATCCACATTTCTTATTGTAATTGTACTTTGTTCATTTTCATTGACATAAGGTCCTCTGCTGTGTGAATACACACAATTGATTTGACAATCCCACTGCTGACGGATGTTTGAATTGTTTCCAGTGAGGGCTATTACAGAGAAGGCTGCTGGAAGCCTTCTTGAATATGCCTCTGGGTACATGTGTAGATATTCTTCAGAGGTGGTATTTCTGGGAACAGGGTCAGCACATACCCTACTTTCAAGGTCTCCAAAGTAGTTGTTATCATTCACACACCCACCAGTGGAATATGAGAGTTCCAGTTGCTTCACATCCTTGCCAATATTTGTATTACCATCAGTTTTTTAAATTCTAGCTAGTCTGGTGGGTGTGTGGTGCTCTCTCATTATGGTTTTAATTTGCATTTCCCTGATGACTAATGCAGACTTTTTCACATCCTACAATTTTAAAGTGTCTCTGCATGTCTGTTACATTGTAAACCACTGCTCAGCCACATTTGATTTAGAATCAACTATTATTTATTAAGTCTCTACTGTTAGCCAGCTTCTAGATGTGTAGATGCTTCCATGGATTTGGCCTGAAGGTGGTGGTGAGAGATTTTTTTTGGACTAAGTATTTTCTGGTCAGTCCTCCTGGTGTAGCTCTGGGATGGATCATCACTGACACTGTGGAGAGCGTGCTTTTGGGTGAAGAATGTCCAGCAGGGCTGGGGGCAGAGGGCTGGAAGTGGGATTGAGTGGGCAGAGTGAAAAT
Organism: Perodicticus potto; assembly: GCA_963574655.1. Classification (NCBI taxonomy): domain Eukaryota; kingdom Metazoa; phylum Chordata; class Mammalia; order Primates; family Lorisidae; genus Perodicticus; species Perodicticus potto. Next base: position 5,615 of record CAUYRH010049435.1, on the reverse strand, counting down.
GCATCTGGATTGTAAAATTTACGGTTTAAGGATTATTGATGACAGTTTCTATAACTAGATAATTTAACTTGTCAGCCAAAAAATAGGATGATGATTAATACTGACATAGATATTACTGGTCCTTATGAGCAAAGGAAAAGTGAACTTTAGCAAGTGTTCTAAGGAACTGTGAAATTAAAACCTCCCAGAAAGATCTTTGTTTGAATGATTCATAGAAAAGATTTCCTGAAAATGTGGATGGACCTCTGGTAACGGGACGTTTGTTGAGGGCCAAAGACATATTTACCTCACCTCAAACCCCATCGGGCAGAATTTCATCAGGAAGTGGCAATAGCTGATGAGAGTCTCTCTCTGGGTTACTTTCCTGTGCATCTCAACTGAGTGGTGGTGCTAGACGAATCTTCCTTTGCTGGCTCTGTTATAAGTTGACTAGAATAGATGATATGAATATTCCATCACAGGGTCTATTTATCAGATTGAGATACTATAAATGTGGAGAGAATGGCCAGGAATGAGAAAATGGGGATAGTAATTGGGAAGAACACATTAACATACTAAGTTGCACCCTAAAAAATTAGACACGCCTTTATTTAGCAGACCCCCTGCTGAAAACTCAAAGGGAAACCCACACAACAGATATGCTTCAACTGAGCAGAGGGTCAAGGATAGTCTGACAGGCTGGGCCACATTCAAGGAGAAGGGAGAGTGGATAAGATGGGACTAGAGGGACAGAAAAGAAAGAACTTTGGAAGAAGACATGGGCACAAAGTCACCTATGACACAGGTCAACTATTTCTTAACTTTCCCTAAGGCTGACCCTGAAGTGTTAAAATCTAAAGTGCCAAAACCAGAGATGTTGGCATGGATGTGGAGAAAAGGGAACACTTCTACACTGCTGGTGGGAATGCACACTACTACGTTCCTTTTGGAAGGATGTTTGGAGAATACTTTTATTTATTAATGTATTATTTATTAATCCATTCAACCCACAAATGGATTAATAAATTGTGGCACATGTATACCACAGCCTTAAAGAAAGATGGAGACTTTACCTCTTTCATGTTTACATGGATGGAGCTGGAATATACTCTTCTTAGCAAAGTATATTAAGAATGGAAGAAAAAGTATCTAATGTACTCAGTCCTACTATGAAGCTAATTTATAGCTTTCATATGAAGGCTATAACCCAACTATAGTGCAAGAATATGGGAAGGGAGAGGAAGGGGGAGGTTGGGATGGAGAGAGGGTAATTGGTGGGGCCACACCTATGGTGCATCTTAGAAGGGTGCACCTTCTCAGGCAAACCTTACTAAATGCAGAATACAAATGTCTTCATACAATAACTAAGAAAATGCCATGAAGGCTATGTTAATCAGTTTGATGAAAATAGTTCAGATTGTATATGAAACCAGCACATTTTACCCATTGATTGCACTAATGTATACAGCTATGATTTACTAATAAAGATAATAAAAAAAGAATATCAATTGAAGGAGGATTGATAAGCTCTTACATAATAGGTACAATGTAAGGGTATTAGCATACCCCCTGGGTGAAGTGCTCAACTACCACTTGAACTTACCTAACAAACACAATGTAACCTAATCATTTGTACCCTCCTATAAACTGAAATTTAAGAAAAAGAATATCAATTGATGTATACACCACATTAACAGAATGAAGGAAAAAATCCACATGATTATCTCAACTGATGCACAAAAAGCATTTGACAAAATTCAACACCTTTTCATGATAAAAACACTCAACATACAAGGCATAGAAGTGAAGTGCCTAAACATAATAAGCATACATGAAAAATTTGCAGCTAACATCATACTCAATAGTAAAAGACTAAAAGTTTTTCCTCTAAGATAAGAAGTAAGGCAAAGATGCCCACTTTTACTACTGCTATTTAATAGAGTACTGAAAGTCCTAGCCAATAGTCATACTAGGAAGTAAAAGGAATAAAAGATATCTAAATTGGAAAGGAAGAAGTAAAATTATCTTTTTGTGATTCTTATATACATATATAGAATACCTTAAATATTACACAAAGCTTTTAAGCTTTAAGCTTTAAAGCTTTTAAAACTGATAAATGAATTCAGGAAAGTAGCTTAATAAAAAGTCAACACATAAAAATCAGTTTCATTGCTATATGCTCATAATAAACAATCTGAAAAGAAAATTAAGAAAACAATTCTATTTAAAATAGCATCAAAATTAATAAAATACTTAAGAATGAACTTAACCAAGCAATTGAAAGACCTGTACAATGAAAACAAGAAAGCATTATTTAAAGAAATTAAATATAAAAATTAATGGAAAGGTGTCTCTTGTTAACGCATGAGAATATTTAGTATTGTTAAGATGTAAATATTACCACATACATCTGTAGATTCAGTGCAATACCTATCTGCTTTGGTCTGAATATTTGTTTATACACCCCCCCAATTAATATGTTAAAACCTAATCACCAATGGAATAGGATTAGGAGGTGAAACTTTTGAAGGTGACTAGGTCATGAGAATTGAGCCCTCATGAATGAGATTAGTACCCTTATGAAAGAGACCCCAAATAGCTACCTCCAGACTTCCATCACACGAGGACATAGAGAGAAGGCATCATCTATAAACTAGGAAGTGAGCCCTCAGCAGACACCAAATATGATCTTGGACTGCCTCCAGAACTGTGAGAAATAAATGTCTCTTGTTTATAAACTACTCAGTCTGTGATGTTTTGTTATAGTAACCTAAACAAACTAGACATTATTAAAATCCCAGAAACATTTTCTGCAGAAATAGAAAAATTTATCTTAAAATTTAGATGGAATATGAATTTCCAATACAATCTGAAATTCCAACACAGAATAAAGTTGGAGGACTCAAATTTCCTGATTTCAAACTTACTATAAAGCCATAGTAATCAAAGCAACATGTTACTGGCATAAAGACAAACACATAGCTCAATGGATTATAACAGTGACCTAGGGATAAATCATCACATATATGTGCAATTAGATTATTTTCAACAACGATTCCAGAATCATTTGATGGGGAAAGGATAGTATTTTCAACAAATGATGCTGAGAACACTGGCTATCTACATGCAAATAAATGAAGCTAGACCTGTACCTGTCATTATATTTAAAAAATTAACTCAAAATAGATCACAGACCTAAAACTATAAAGTTCTTAGAAGAAAACAAGGCAAAAGTTTTGCAACATTTAACAAATATTTCTTGATATGACACCAAAGGCAAAGGCAATCAAAGAAAAAAGAGATAATTAAAATAAAAATAAAAAAATAAAAAATCTTAAAAATTAAAACCTTTTGTGCATCAAAAGACACTATCAAAGTAATAAGGCAATCCATGGAATGGGAAAAAATATTTGCAAATCATATACCCAATGAGGGATCGATACCCAGAATATATTTAAAAACTCCTAAAACTCAATAATAATAACAAAAAATCCCTAACAACCTGATTCAAAAAAGGGCAATGGTCTTTTGACTAGATATTTCTACAAGGAAGATGCATGAATGGCCAATGAGCCCCTAGCTCAATATCATTGACCTTTAGAAAAATGTAAGTCAAAACCACAAAGAGATACCACCTCACACCGATTAGAAATGCTACTTAAAAACAAAACAAAATCTTTTGACATGAAAAATGATTTAATGATATTATAATATTGTATAAATATTTTAGGAAATGTAATATTTTTATTGTTGGGGATTTATTGAGGGTAAAGATGTGTCACACACTGAGATCCCATCCCCCTCCCTACTTCTCTCACTCTGCTCTTCCTTTCCCCCACCCCACCCTCCTTTCCTCTCTCTGCTTTCCCCTTTCCCCACCCACCACCATGTTCTTTAATTGTCATTAATTGTTCTCATATGAAAATTGAATACATAGGATTCATGCTTCTCCATTCTTGTGATGCTTTACTAAGAATAATGTGCTCCACTTCCATCCAGGTTAATACAAGTTAATCCAGGTTAATACAAATGCTGTAAAATCTACATGGTATACATGTACCACAGCTTGTTAATCCATTCCTTGGTTGGGGAGCATTTAGGCTGTTTCCACATTTTGGTGATTGTAAATTGAGCTGCTATAAATAGTCTAGTGCAAGTGTCCTTATGATAAAAGATTTTTTTCCTTCTGGATAGATGCCCAGTAATGGGATTGCAGGAAAATTTTTTAAAAATCCAGAAAACAGTAAGTGTTGGTGAGGATGTGAAGAAACTGGAACACTTTTACACTGTTGGTTGTCATGTATTATCAAATGATATATAGCCTCTGTGGAAAACAATGTGGTTATTCTTCAAAAATTAAAAATAGGAGGATTCTGGGAAGATGGCCAACTAAAACAAAACAATTTCCAGCCCAGGATCCTCTATCCAGCTAAACTGAGTATCAATTGTGATGGAGAAATCAAATACTTTAATGACATAGACATGTTGAAGAAATTTGCCATAACTAAACCAGCTCTCCAGGATTTTCTCAGACCCATCCTCCACAATGACCAGTGCGATGCTCTACCCCCAAAGTAAACTCACCCAGAAATTTTTGAACAAACCCAGCCTCCACAGTGGTGAAAGGAATAAAAATGTCCACTGGATATTCAAATATCATGACACTCAAAACACAACCAGGCTTATCAATTCTCTCAATTAATGTGAATTGTTTAAATTGCTCTGTATAGAGGCTTAGGCTGGCTGACTGGATACATAAACTCAGACTGGGTATCTTCTATATACAAGAATCTCACCTTACCTTAAAGGATAAAAATAGACTCAGGGCGAAGGGATGGACTTGTATAACACAGGCAAATGGAAACCAGAAAAAAGCAGGGGTTGCAATTTTAGTAGCAGATACAATTGGCTTTAAACCAACAAAGATAAAGAAAGATAAGGAAGGTCGCTACATATTTGTCAAGGGAAACATCCAACATGAAGAGATTTTGATAATTAACATTTATACACTCTACCAGAATGCTCCTCAATTCATAAAGCAGACCCTAATTGATATGAACAACTTGATATCTTCCTGCACTATGATAGTTAGTGTTAAATATAATTTTAACACCCCTTTGACAGTTTTGGATAGATCCTCCAAGAAGAAACTAAACAAAGAAGTATTAGACTTAAACCTGAGCATAGAACAAATGGACTTTACAGACCTCTATAGAACATTTTACCCTAATAAAACTGAATATACATTCTTCTCATCAGCCCACAGGTCATCCTCCAAAATAGATCATATTCTATGACACAAGTCTAAACTCAGCAAATTTAAAAGCATAGAAATTATTCCTTGTATCTTCTTGGACCACCATGGAATAAAAGTTGAACTCAACAGCAACAAGAATCTTCACACTCAAACAAAGTCATGGAAGCTAAATAATCTTAGGCTAATAGCTGAGTCAAAGACGAGATTAAGAAGGAAATCAGAACGTTCACTGGCGGAGTTATGGGACTCTATGAAGCATTCAAACATACAAGTTATAGGTATCCCAGAAGGGGAAGAAGAAAGCCCCAGGGGAATGGAAGCCATACTAGAGAATATTATAAATGAAAATTTCCCAAATATCACCAAAGATTCTGACACT
>CAUYRH010049434.1:0-16297 GCA_963574655.1 Perodicticus potto | reverse complement strand
GCGCCTGTAGTCCCAGCTACTTGGGAGGCGGAGGCAAGAGACTCACTTGAGCCCAGGAATTGGAGGTTGCTGTGAGCTGTGATGCCATGGCACTCTATCCAAGGTGACAGCTTGAGGCTCTGTCTCAAAAAAAAAAAAAATCCTAGCATTCTTAGAGGCCAGGAGTTCAAGACCAGGATGCAATAACATAGCGAGACCCTGTCTCCATAAAAAATTTTAAAATTGGTCAAGTGTGGTAAGCACTGCTTGTAGTATGCTCTAGCTAATTCAGGAGATTGAGTCAGGAGGATCTCCTGAGCCCAGGAGTTCAAGGATGTAGTGAGCTATGATCATACCACTGCACTTGAGTCCAGGTGATACAGCAAGACTCTACCTTTATTTATTTATTATTATTTTTTTGAGATACTGTGTCACCCTCGGTAGAGTGTCATGGCATCACAGCTCACAGCAATCTCAAAGTCTTGGGCTCAAGCAAACCTCTTGCCCCCGCCTCCCAAGTAGCTGGGACTACAGACTCTATTAAAATAGCTAACTCCTAGCTATTTTTTTGTTGTAGTTGTCTTTGTTATTTGGCAGACCCAGGCTGGATTCAAATCCGTCAGGCCCGATGTATGTGGACGGTGCCCTAGCTGCTGAGCTACAGGCACTGAGCCTCTATCTTTAAAAAAAAAAAAAAAAGAAATAAAGAAAGAAAAGAATGCCATTTTCCTAGTGTGTAGAAGTCAACTGCTTTGGCTACATATGTATCTGAAATGGATCATAATCTCCACAGGATTTATTTTATCTATAGAAGGTACCACCAAGAATGTTTTCCATGGATGTGTTTCGCAGGGATCTAACATTTTTACATTTCAAATAAAAGAAGGGATAAATGTGCATTCAGGAAATAGGTCCAGCTGATGTGTTAAGTGAACTCCACAGCAATTTAGTCTAACTTTCCTGCTTAGCAGCTGTGTGGTGTGACTATGGACAAGGAAGTGGACCTCAGGAGCCTCAGGTGCAAATCTTATCTGTCACAAAAGAAGAACAATGCCTGTTCCACTTCTCTCCCTAGGTTGTCCCTGCCTAGGGTCACTTACTGTCATCCAGTGGCATCTTTCTCTGTGGGGTAACAGCATTGGGTTTCAGGTTGCGATAGTCTCGAGAGAGTGCAGAGATGAGGCTGGAGTGGTTGATAGAGCGCACAGGCCATTGTTGCTCATTTTCTGGAAGATTTGGCCACGGAAGCAGCAAGATATTGGAGAGGGCTCGGCACACCAACACCTGAGCCTAGAAGAGACCCAAAAGGCACCCATCAGAGATCCAATAGCAACAGAGAACACAGCTGCCGTGCCTACCACAGCCTTAAGCACCCTCAGCTTCTTTCTTATAACCTGGAAAGGCTCAGTCCGCCAAACAATGACGGCTGCAACCAAAAAATGGCCGGGCATTGTGGCGGACGCCTATAGTCCCAGCTACTTGGGAGGCGAAGGCAGGAGAATCGCTTGAGCCCAGGAGTTGGAGGTTGCTGTGAGGGTGACAGCTTGAGGCTCTGTCTCAAAATAAATAAATAAATAAATAAAAAATAACCTAGACGGGGCCATTAATCCACCTTAAGGCAGCCAAAGGAAAAAAGAGAAATGAAGCAATAACACCCTGTCAGGGTCTAGCATAACTCAGGGCCAGCCTCAATAATCATTCCTGGTGCCCTCATTTACCCTCTAATCTGGTTTAGAAGCATTCAGAGGAGAAATGACACTGCAAACATTGAATCTAATATGTCCCTCAGCTGTTGGCTTCTGACATCCTCTGAGAAACTGCTTAGAACTAGGCTGTCAGGAGAGTCTCTTGCCGTCCATGTGTCCTTCGCCCCAGCTTGGAAGCAATGCACTCGCATCCAGATGCTCCTAAGTACCTGCTTCAACTCCCCTCCTACGTTACCCAACCCATCTTTTTTGCCTGCTTTTAAATTGATAGCCTGAGCTTCTGAGGAAGATTCTGAAGAAAACACTTAACTAGAGCTTCTCAACCTTAAAATAAGAAATACAGAGTTGGTAAAGCAGGAAAACTCTGCATCTTGAGAGGAGCTTTTTCACACAGAAATCAGCACACCTACTGATTACATTAGAAAGGGCTGTATACGAATCACTGAGGCTATGTCAGTGCCGTACATGTAAGAAATCTATGTTGGCATGTAAACTCTGGGTGCAAAAATAAATGCTAGACTCTTCCTCAGGTTCCTTGGGTCTGAGCCACCTGGCTCTGGAGCAGTTCTAGGGCTTCACCTTATCAACAAGTCGCTGGGCAGAGGCATCAGTGATTCTGTTGAAAACTTTCTGCACTGCAGGGATGCTGATAAGAAAGACGGGCCGGACAGTGGTGGCCAGTGAGACCAGTAAATGGCACGCAGAGAGCAGCAACTTGTCCTGGACCTGGAGAGAGAAGAAGTCATTAACTCACTACATGTCCTGTTTGACTTGTTCAGAAGAACTTTACTGAGGTGCCCATGAGCTAAATATGGTTCTTGGCTGCCAAATCATACCACCTAAGCTCTGGCTCCAGAAATCTCATTGTCAATGAAGACTCTCGATGATGAGATACCCATCTTCACTGTTTTGTCCATAGTACCTGCCCTCAGGCTAGGATCACTTACTCCAGTTTCTCCTTGATAGTCACTGGCAGCTTTGAACTCAATCACTTCTCAGTTCAAGAACCTATAGTGGCTCTTATCACCATGAAATCATATGGCAAACTCTTGGACATATTATCCAAGTCTTCCCCTTTAGACAACTGGGATTCTTCATCTCACTCCTCAAGACCTCTCTGCATCCCCAACTTTCTGTTTCATCAGTTGTACTAGTCTCTCTTACTGCTCTGACCTCAGCATGCCCATCAAAAACCTGGTATACGTGCCATTGTCACTTTCAAATTAGCAAAAAGAGAACGTTTTAGAGATTAGGACTTAATGCTAGTAAGAATGTAGTAAAAACAGCATATCAAAGAGTTGAGGCACTTAGAATTATTTATGAAACAAATATTGGTTTAATTTCCTAGAACCATAAAATATTCCTAACCTGGGCGGCACCTGTGGCTCAGTGGGTAGGGCGCCAGCCTCATATACCAAGGGTGGCAGGTTCAAATCCAGCCCCAGCCAAACTACAATAAAAAAAATAGCCGGGCGTTGTGGCGGGCACCTGTAGTCCCAGCTACTCGGGAGGCTGAGGCAAGAGAATCGCCTAAGCCCAGGAGTTGGAGGTTGCTGTGAGCTGTGTGACGCCACAGCACTCTACCAAGGGCAATAAAGGGAGACTCTGTCTCTAATAAATAAAAAAATATTCCTAACCTATTACAACCCTATAATCTCTACTTATTCTAAGGAAATTATCTGAAAGGACAAAGCTACATTCATGAATGCACACATTTCAGAATTCATTGTCATGTTTCTTTTGTTTTAATGCAGGCAGTCTAAAAGTCTAGCAATGGAAAGGTAAATTATGAAACATATTCTCAATGGAAAGTTACAACTCTTTTACAAATTATAATTATAAACACAACATAAATTTATGATAAACAATACACTGCTCTAATTAAAACAATACATTGTTAAAAGTGGTATAAAAGGCTATTTGTGATTAAGACTACAAGAAAAAATTAGAAAAATAAGCATCTTTATGCACTAGTACTATAAATTGGCACTGTTCTTAGAGGACAACTTAATAGAATCTGTCAAATTTTACATGGATATAACCTTTGACTCAGTCATTCAACCTCCAGGAATCCACCCTAGAGGCCCCTAGCACATGTATAGAAAGACAGACTTAAAGGCTCGGCACCCGTAGCTCACTCAGTGAGTAGGGCGCCAGCCATATACACTGAGGATGGTGGGTTCAAGCCCTGCCAGGGCCTGCTAAACAACAATGACAATTGCAACCAAAAAAAATAGCCAGGCACTGTGGTGGGTACCTGTAGTCCCCGCTACTGTGGAGGCTGAGGCAAAAGAATCGCTTCAGCCCAAGAGTTTGAGGTTGCTGTGAGCTGTGACACAGCACTCTAGCAAGGGCAACATAGTGAGACCCTGTCACACACACACAGAAAAAAATAAGAAAAAGGAAGCTCCTTTCTATCAATAGGAAAATTATAATATATTCTCACAAAAGAACAGCACAGGGCAATTTAAAAAACTGAAGTCACTCTACATACATATGTAAAGAAAACCCAGGCATATTTTGTTAGGCAAAAACTGATATATATCTCACTATCTACAAACTTACTATTATGTAAAGACGGATAAAAGTCTGGAAGGATAAAGAGGCATTGCAGGTTCAGTTCTAGACTACCACAATAAAGCAAATATCATAACTAAGTGAGGCAAACAAATTTTTTGGTTTCCCAGTAAGTACAAAAGATATGTTTATGGCTTGGCGCCTGTGGCTCAATCGGCTAAGGTGCCAGCCACATACACCTGAGCTGGCGGGTTTGAATCCAGCCCGGGCCGCCAAACAACGATGACGACTGCAACCAAAAAAATAGCCAGGCATTGTGGCAGGCGCCTGTAATCCCAGCTACTTGGGAGGCGAACTGCTTGAGCCCAGGAGTTGGAGGTTGCTGTGAGATATGATACCATAGCACTCTACCCAGGGTGACAGCTTGAGCCCTGCAGCTTCCTTACCTCAGCCTTCAAAATTGCACTAAAGACTCAGCACCCATAGCACAGTGGTTAGGGCGCCGCTACATAAACTGGGGCTGGCGGGTTCAAACCCGGCTGGGGCCTATTAAACAACAATGACAACAACAACAAAAAATAACCAGGCATTATGGCAGGCACCTATAGTCTCAGTTACTTGGGAGGTTGAGGCAAAAGAATTTCTTTAGCCCAAGAGTTTGAGGTTGCTGTGAACTGTGATGCCACAGCACTCTACTGAGGGCGACATAGTGAGACTCTGTCTCACATAAAACAAACAGGCACGGCTCAGCACCTATGGCTCAACGGGCTAAGGTGCCAGCCACGTACACCTGAGCTGGCAAGGTTTGAATCCAGCCTGGCCCGCCAAATAACAATGACAGCTGCAACCAAAAAATGGCCGGGCGTTGTGGCAGGCACCTACAGTCCCAGCTACTTGGGAGGCAGAGGCAGGAGACTCGCTCGAGCCCAGGAATTGGAGGTTGCTGTAAGCTATGATGCCACAGCCCTCTCTCCAGGGTGACAGCTTGAGGCTCTGTCTCAAAAAAAAAAAAAAACAGGCTCAGTGCTTGTAGCACAGTGGTTACGGCGCCGGCCATATACACCCAGGCTAGCTGGTTCAAACCCAGCCTGGGCCTGCTGAACAACAATGACAACCGCAACAACAACAACAAAAATAGCAGGGCATTGTGGCAGGCGCCTGTAGTCCCAGCTACTGGGAGGCTGAGACAAGAGAACTGCTTAAGCCCAAGAGTTTGAGGTTGCTGTGAGCTGTGACGCCATGACACTCTACCAAGGGTGACATAGTGAAACTCTATCTATAGTAAAAAAAAAAGCACTAAAGCTATTTTTGCTTTCTTACCATTCATGTGTTCACCAGAGAAGCACTTTTAATTTCCTTCAAGAACTTTTCCTTTATACTCACAATTTGGCTGTTTGGTGTAAGAGACCTAGCTTTCAGCTTGTCACACCTTTCAACATGGCTTCCTCACTAAACATAATAATGTTTAGCTTTTGATTTAAAGTGAGAGATGTCCAAGTCTTCCTTTCATTTGAACATTTAGAAGACACTGGAGGAGTATTAATCGGCCTAATTTCTTTCTTTCTTTTTTGTTTTTTTTGAGACAAGAGTCTCAAGCTGTCACCCTGGGTAGAATGCCGTGGCGTCACAGCTCACAGCAACCTCTAACTCCTGGGCTTAAGTGATTCTCTTGCCTCAGCCTCCCAAGTAGCTGGGACTACAGGCGCCCACCACAACACCCGGCTATTTTGTTGTTGTAGTTGTCATTGCTGTTGGGCCCAGGCTGGATGCAAACCCGCCAGCTCCAGTGTATGTGGCTGGCGCCTTGGCCACTGAGCTACAGGCACCAAGCTATAATCGGCCTAATTTCAATATTGTTTTGTCTCAAGGAATAGGAAGGCCTGTTTTGTCTCAAGGAATAGGAAGCACAGGGAGAGAATGGTTAGTGAGTGAACAGTCACAGCACCCATATTTATCAATTAAGTTTGTGCTTTTCTATAGGTAAGAAGAAGAATTATAATAGTGAGATTAAAGATCACCAATCATAAATCACTATGACAAATGTAGAACAAACTGCTGGAAAAAAGGCATTGATAGACTTATCAATGTGGGCTTGCCATAAAACTTCTTTTTTTTTTTTTTGAGACAGAGCCTCAAGCTATTGCCCTGGGTAGAGTGCTGTGACATCACAGCTCACAGCAACCTCCAACTCCTAGGCTCAAGCAATTTTCCTGCCTCTGCCTCCCAAGTAGCTGGGACTACAGGCACCGGCCACAATGCCCGGCTATTTTTTTGTGGCAGCCATCGTTATTAGGCGGGCCCGGGCTGGATTTGAATCTGCCAGCTTGGGTGTATGTGGCTGGTGCCTTAGCCACTTTGGCCACAGGCGCCAAGCCAAAACTTCAATTTTTAAACTAAAAAAAAGGCAGTATCTGTGAAGCGCTAGTAAAGTGAGCTATGCCTATACAACCAAGTCCTGAAAGCACTTACCTTGAGAAGGAAAATGTTTCAAAGGAAAGGATTAAATAGCATAACTTTTTAGTCTATAAATTTGAACAATATTTTACTTTTTCATTTGTATGGGACTTGGGCAACTGACAAAATAAAGATATTTTAATGTACATGAACTGCAACTAAAAAAGGAACATTAAATAACACATGGCTGTATCACAGTGGTAATAATTATGGGCCTAACTGTGTAATACTTTGATTTTACAGTAAATAGATATATGGACATAAAGATAGAGAGCTAGATAAAAGGTGTAGCCTTCACTGTTTCAAGACCTTGGTGCTGATTAGAGGTGTGATTGCATCCATGGTGGTAGAGATTAGGGTCACAAACTGCTGTGTATTCTGCCGATGAGCTTCGCTGCAATACTGTGCTAACCAGTGAGAGTAAGCCTGGAGAGCAGCCAGGGACTGAGCATGCCTAGGGAGAGAGAAGACATTTTAAAGGGTATGGTAAAAATGTATTAGCATTAAATTTGTTTCTACAGGAGATAAGATTTCCATTTGCTACATTGGGTAACACCATGGACAGAAATCATTTACTTGTTCACATAGTTCCTAAATATAATACCTAGCCTCTAAATATTGATACTACTAACTAGAACCCAGAGACAGTACACGTCTACTAGATCTTACTGAATCTTTCTGTGACGCATGTGAGTTCACCTGACAGAATGATAAGCTATAAAAACAGAATCAAGGAACTTGAATGTTAATGTGTTGACTTTAGTACTAGTAAAAATTTAATATGAATAGCTACAGACCAAAATATAAACAACTAAGAGATACTACAGCTTTGTAAATAAAGCTTTGATACAAGATTCTCAAGTTCAAGCTTCCATCGCACCATACATGATAGTTAGAGGATTGCTGAGGTTGCTAAGATTCTGTTTGGTTTCTGCAAATGCTGTACTGCATCACAAGGACAACAAAACATACATCAAGGCCAGGTATGGTGGCTCACACCTGAAATCTCAGCACTCTGGGAGTCTAAGGTGCAAACTTCCCTGTGGTAAGAAGTTCAAGACCACCCTAAGCAAGAGCAAGATTTCATCTCCACTGAAAATAGAAAAAATTAGCCAGACATTATGGTGCACACCTGTGGTCCCAGCTGCTCAGGAGGCTGAGGCAGGATTGCTGGAGCCCAGGAGTTTGAGGTTGCAGTGAGCTTTGATCATACCACTGCACTCTAACCCATGTGACAGAGCAAGACTCTGTCTCAAACAAAAAAGAAACCTCAATTCGTCAAACATGACAATCAATCAATCTCAAACAAGGTGAGGCAACTTTCAGTAATAATTAAGTATAAGCTGTAGGGTGACATTTTGAGATGACACAAAAACACTATTCCCCATGGTGTGAGCACCCATGAAGACCTTTGCCTAAATCATTATTACATTGGTGGCTGCAAACTGGTGATTTTTCTATCCTTGCTTTTCTGTTCATTAGTTGGCATTCTTCTATAAAGAGAGCTTTCCCTCCCTTCATCTTTTTTTATCACTATGGATGCATGGATTTGTTTTAGTCAATATGGTATAAACCATTGTTATCCTTATTCATTCTTAAAGAATTAACTGTCAACGTTTGACCAGGAAAAACTCCTTCAAGTTAGTCCCTCCTTCACATATTCCCAGCATTCACCAACCATCTTCTTATGCTAACTCAACAGGATTCTTCAAAATCACACTGCTCAGACATGGGAGCTTTTCTCCAAAAAGCTCTGAATCTTTTTAGTGGAAAATGTATTCTAGAAACAAAGACCTCAGTGTAAGACATATAATGACTACTGGTGTATCACTGCTTCTAGCTATGTTCTGATAAAACTTGATTTACAAAAGTATGCCAGATCAGGCATAAGCCAGTTTCCAACCTCCTGTTCTAGTCTAGAGCAAGCACAGCCCCATCTCCAGTTCCTGCCTTTCCTTCCCATCCCTTTCATATGTCACATTCCTAATGGCATGCTGTTTGTAGAGTTTCTCAAAGTGTGCTCCCTGGATGTCCTACCTCAAAATAACCTGAGGTTCTCATTTAATATGCAAATACCCGAGCCCTATGCATACTGCTAAAATCAGAATCTCTGGGGGAATGCATTTCCCAAATATTCTTCTGCACCCTATGGTTTCAGCCAATGATCTACAGGATAAGATTATGTTAGTATAACTCACTTTTTAAACCTATTCCGTCCCACCACAAAATGCTCACCTGCCTGAGTAACTGTTCCAGCTTATACTATTCCTCCTGAAATGTCTGCTCTACAGAATGTCCACCCAGTTCTCATCTGCCTAATTCCACTTTCTCCAACTACCTCAGCTCCTAGACATACAAATAATCTTTCTAGGGTTGGAGTTCAAGAATTTTTCCCTATTCATTTCCCTTTTCTCTATGAAATCCTTTGGCGGTAGGAACATTTGTGAAAATGCACAAACACCAAACTCTAGACTTACACATCAATGAGGTCAGGCTTCAATACTGATGGCACAGCAGTTTCAATGTTGTACAGTTTTATCTGAGATCCATACAGAGTGACTTTGACCAACCTGTTGGCAAAGAAGCAGGTGAACAAGAACATTCAGCTTATGGACTAACACAGAAAAATAAACAAGGTACCAAGAAAGGTCCCAAGGATAGACTACTTCATAGAAAGAAAAAAAAAAAAAATCAAGACTAGACCTTCAATTTCATGCCAAGGAAATAATCCAAGATGTGCAAAAAGATTTATGTACAAGCACATTAACATAAATGGTATCAAAAATTCTGAAAACATTATCAATATCTACTACAGAGGATATAATACACATAATGTATGTATACAATAAAAACTATTCTACAGAGAGTATACAATGACAAATATTTAAGATATTTAAAACATGAAAAGGCTATAACAAATATATATATTCACACACACACACACACACACACACACATATATACACATAAAACATAACCTCATTTTGTTTTTAAGATATATATCTGTTAAAAGAAGAAAAGCTGGAAGAATTTTGACTAGCATATACTTTTTGACCAAAAGTGCTGATTAGTACCACTTGCCCAGGGGCAGGATAAAGTGAGTAGGTTATGCATGCTTTTTTTCCCACCTACTTTTCTGTATTTCCGTATTGTCTACAGGAAACATACAATGGTTTATAAATAAATATTCTTAGTCCTGATTTTTTGGTAGTTTTCCAAAATATGTTGACATGGACTTTTCTATAAAATTTATAATGAAAAAAAAAAAATCTTAGCTTTTATTTGAAGTCATTTTTAAAAGGAAATGTTTCAAATGGATATAATAAAACACAGCAAACTGTCCACTATAGGATCTACTTGGTGTGTATATGGATATTACCACTACAATTCTTTCAACTTTTCTGAAGATACGAAAATGTTTATGATAAAACTTTGGAGAAAAAAAATGAGTATCAAATGTTTTTAGACTAAACTGAGATGTTATAAAATTCAAGTATAATTCTTTCAGAAGACAAGTTGTTGAGCCTACTGGTTGCTCAAGTGCTCACTGTATACAAATGAGCATTAAATACAATAACTAATAACCAGCACTATTAGGAAATGGGAAATGCCTCTCTAATTAGAGACAGAAAGCATTCCTTTCTAGAATGAAAGGGGGAAAAAATACAAAAGCTAGCTAAGTTCTCTCTTTGCCTACTCTGTATGAATTTGAGGCATATGCCAGGGAAGATAGTGTTTGTTTTTCTGAGTGTAACAATCAACTAAGGAACTTGTTACAAATGCAAATGGCCTAGTCTTATCCAACAAACAGACTCTGCAGGTGTTATGAGGGATGTGGAAATCAGCATGTCCAAAAAACAGGATGCATTGGGGAAACACACTCTGAAAAATGCTCCTTTCTGATGGAGAGAGAAAGCAGGACCTCATTCCAAATAGAAAACCACAGGCTTGCGCCACAAATTGTTCAGGGTTGAAAACAGTTAGAAAGGGGAACTTCCAGTCACACAAGAGACTGAGGATGAAAGAGCCACAGTTCTAAAAGTCCCATGACGTCCTACTGATAACTAGGAATCAAAACAATTACCATAAGTAAGCAACATACTGATGTGCACCTGGTGTTTAACACTTTAAATCCTGTCCTGCACTAAAAATGGGCTTCTAGATGTGTCTTTTAATAATTCTATGTTTAGCAGTTTTTATATTAGTATGTTTTATGTGAAAACACTAATATTAAGTGAACTGCTATACACTAGCCATTAAAATTGTGTAGCCTTAACAAGAGCCTTCTCTCACACTTTATTATACACAAAGCACCAAGTTTCTTTACTAAGTTTGTAAGCCTAAGCAAGGCAGAAAGAGGTATGTATAAAGACCTACAAAATAATGATTGAAGATCTCTGAAATATCATCTCACTACAAAGTTGAAATGACTCAAAGACCTATCTATGTTGCTTAATAGAGTAAATTCAAATAATGGACATATTTTCTATGGATTTCAGACAGAAAGACATGTCCCATCCCTAACCATCAGCACAAACGGGCTTAGCACATGAAGAAGAAGAAACACAGACTCCAGAAGTAGAAATTCTGCAGTTTGGAAAGAGCACAACATTTGGACTCAAGAAACTGATTTTTTTTCCTTTTTTTTTTTTTTTTTAGAGACAGAGTCTCACTTTGTTTGCCCTCAGTAGAGTGCCATGGTGTCACAGCTCACAGCAACCTCCAACTCTTGGGCTTAGGCAATTCTCTTGCCTCAGCTTCCTGAGTAGCTGGAATTACAGGCACCCGCCACAATGCCCGGCTATTTTTTTGTTGTAGTTTGGCAGGGGCCAGGTTTGAACCTGCCACCCTCGATATATGGGGCTAGTGCCCTACTCACTGAGCCACCGGCACTGCCCCCAAGAAACTGATTAAAAGTCTTTATGCTTCTTCTCATGACCTACATGAACTGAGGCAAGGTTACTTACCATCTCTGAGACATGGTTTACAGAACAATAAGATAGCAATACCTATGTCCCAAAGTATTAAATGAAATTAAATAAAATGTATAAAAAACACTTCTAAAATTTTCCTACTACTGCATGCTGCTATTATTATTAATATTAATCTGGCTTTTATGGGACTTAAAGTCTTAGTTATCTCTGCTTTTAAGCTAAAATAAAACTGTTGAAGAAAAATCTGGCATGTCATGTAACTAGGCTCTTGGGGGTCCTTTTCCCCACAGGTATGTTACCAGCAACAGGGCTACTGAGCCAACGAAAGCATCAAGAGTCTTGGCCTCAGGCTGGATTCACAACTACTAGTTTTGATCTAACCCATCTATCAAATACCTTGAAACGATCTACATCTCCTATCCCTTACACCTGACTTTGGTAGAATAAGATTTTCCTCAAAAAATGTAGCTGTCAACCCTACATGGGACCTAAGGCAATAAAAAGAGCCTGGTAGAGAAAGGTCAGGCCAGACTTGGGGACTACCCAGCTTTCACTCCTGATGGCCCTGATGGGACAGGAAAAAACACCAAAAGCCCCACCTCTGGTCTCCAGCTGCCTACTTAGATAGTGCTGTTGTCCCCTTAGTAGTAGGGCTTTCTTGGTTTTTTTGAGATAGGGTCTCACTCTGTCACCCAGGCTAGACTGCAGTGGCATTATCACAGATCACTGCAACTTCAAACTCCTGGGCTCAAGCAACCCTCCTGCCTCAGCCTTCTGAGTAGCAGGGACTACTAGGTACAAACTACTGCACCTGACTAATTTCTCTATTGTTAGTAGAGACGAGGTCTCGCTCTTGCTCAGGCTTGTCTCGAACTCTTGAGCTTAGGAGATCCTCCCACCTCAGCCTCCCCAAGTGCTAGGATTACAGGCATGAGCCACTGTACACAAGCAGTAGGGCTTTCTTAATGTCTCTCTATCCCATGAAGAAAGATAGGCAGATCAACCTCACCTGGCTTCTTCTCATACTATCTTTACATCTACATACAAGATCTTCAATGAAATAACAGCTTATATTTGCTGATTCCTTTGTTATGTGCTAGGCACTATGCTAAGTGCCCTATCATCTCACTTCATTCTCACAATAAAACTATAGGAAACTACTTCCATTTCATTTTACAGATAAGGGAACTGAAGTTCAAAGAGGTTAGGTAATTAACTCCGTATCAGCTGGTATGCGGCAGAGCCCGGATTCACCAGCAGAGCGGAAGCTACTTAGCAATATGCTGCCCCTCACATAAAAAGGTAACACTGAGCTCTGAAGAAGGCTCCATAATGTAACTACCAGCCTACCTCTCCACGACTGTGAGGGCATCATTGAACCGTGCAGCAAACACATCCCCGATAAAGTACTCAGCTAGGCGGCCCACAGCCTGCAGCAGGGAGCTCAGGTCTCTCAGGGAACAGTGCAGCCGCCGGCAGTCGTTCTCTGCTGTGATGTTCAACCTGTGTCCTGGAATAGAACACCTCAGTTTGTCACAGGAAGAACATGCTTCGGTTACCACAGGTAGCAACTCATCCACAAGAGCCTCATACAGTGAAACCAATTCTCGAAATAAAGCAACACACAGGCTATTTATGTTATTAAGGAGGGAAAGTGGGCACAGCCTCTACCTAAAGCTATACCCACGTAGCATGTGCTCTGAAGTAGAGGGGGAAGCAAGAATGCATGGGTATGCAAACATGGACCGCGCACCTCATCTGATCCCTTTTGATCTTATAAAGTACTGATACCACTGTTTCTATATTATATATAAGGAAAGTTACCCAATGAGGCCCAGTAACTTGCCCAACATGGGTTTTATTTCAGGGCAAAGGTAGCACTCTAAGTAAAGTCTCTGTGACTCCAAATTTGCTGCATTTTGCACACAGCCCTCTCTCAGGGTGAAATCTCCACAGACTGACAGGCAAGACCTGCCTCTGCTAAAAGAACAGAAGTCCATTTAGCATTATACCCTAGAAGGCATTTAGGTAGCTATGGAATAAAGGGCACAGGGCTTGGACTCAGAGGACACAGATTTTCTAACACTTCCTGGCTCTGTACCTCATCCGTCCTATTTCCTCACCTTTAAAATGGAAAAAAAAATGCTATTTAATTCATTATTGTAAGAGCTAAATTAGAGTTCCATAAAAAAAAAAAAAAAAAAACCATGAGCTATGGAGTATCATCCGTTTACAATTATGAGTAACAGAGAGCTAATGACATTCTAAGGTCTGAAACCTTCTTACTTTTCAACATAGTTCTTTAAACGGAATAGGATGATGCTAAGATGAACATCCTCAATTCAGTCATCTCATTTTTTGGATCCCTCCCCTCACAAATGTCCATAAGACAGCAAAAATTTTCAGGCCAAACAAGAGCCCTGTAAGTCTGACACAGGACTCCTCCCCCACGAGAGGGAAGACAGTAACTGCAATAACTTTGTTCCTACAGCTACAACCCCACCACCTATAGACACTTTTCAAACCTGCTCCTTCCCTCTGCTGCTTTGGTCCACAACTCCCTGCAGGAGACAAGAGCCTCCTGACTGGTCATCACCAACCCTCATCCCACAGTACTTCACCTCTTCCCACTGGGTTACACGCCCATCTCCCTGGATGGTCTGAGAATAAGCATACACCCCTTAAGCAAGGTGTTCAAGTGCTCAGAGGTTCTCTCCCACTATAGAAGGGGAACTGAGATTCCCCCATATCAACTCTTAGGTCTCTCCCATCACCTTCAGCCTCATCACATTTAACTATGCCAGTGTGTCATCTGGACCCACTGAGAACCCCTGGTACCTCATTTCTCTGTGCCTCTGCATTACCTGTTTTTCTGTCCAGGCCACCCATCATTAAATCCTCTGCCCCCCCCCCCCAAGCCTTGCAGACCTCTCCGTATCCTTCAGACTCACATGGGCATCGTCTCTTCCTTAAGGCCTTCCCTTTCCTTCTCCCACTCCTGCATTCCTCCATGGCACCCAACCCCACAGGGAGATAAACCAGGGATTTACAAATCTGTCTCTTTCCTGACTATGAAATTCTGGAAATCAGCATGTCCTAAAAACAGGATGCATGGGGGAAACACTCTGAAAAATGCTCCTTTCTGATGGAGAGAAAAAGCAGGACCTCATTCCAAATAGAAAACCACAGGCTTGCACCACAAATTGTTCAGGGTTGAAAACAGGGTACTCCTGACTGGTCATCACCAACCCTCATCCCACAGTACTTCACCTCTTCCCACTGGGCTTTGTGAGGGGCTATGCACCACAATTGGCACCACAGTGCCTGGTTCAGAGTGAGTGACCATAAATACACGAATGATTTATTATTTTTTTTTTTATTGAGACAGAGTCTCACTTTGTTGCCCTCGGTAGAGTGCCATAGTGTCATAGCTCACAGCAACCTCAGACTCTTGGGCTCAAGTGATTCTCTTGCTTCAGCCTTGAGTAGCTGGGACTACAGGGGCCTGCTATAACTTCTGGCTATTTTTTTGTTTTAGCCGGCCCAGGCGAGGCTAGAACCCACCAGCCCTGGTGCATGTGGCCAGCACCCTACCCACTGAGCTACAGGCACCACCTATATGAATGATTTAGATATGACAGAACAGACAGCAAACTAGAGAAAGATTGGGAAGTCTCAGGGAGCTTCATTTCCTCACACTGTCCTTGGGAATATTCATTTTTATTACTTAAAGGTATGTATGGTAAGCAGCACCTGTGGAGAGGAAAACAGCAACGGTGAACACCTATGGTAACAGTGGCAGATGAAGTAGCAGGCTTAACACTCAGATCCAACACCAACTTCCAAGTGATAAAGCCCCCCTGAAACAGCACCCAAAGAGGAAAGAAGCCTAGAAAAGGGGACTCTGCTCAGGGCATTGTCACAGTGGGTCACATTCCAAGGAAGAGGAGCAAAATGAGGAGCAACTCAAGGAAGGTTCTTACAAGGACAGAGCCAGTGACAGGGTTGGCTTTGACCTGTCCTATATCACCTGTTCCTTCCTCCACTTGACAAGGACACAGAGCCTTGACTCAGGAACCAGGAGTCACAGCTGGCAGTCAGTCCTGTGGAGCTGGCAAGTGGACAACTGAGGGGAAGAAGCCAGTTCTTCTAACCAGAGAAAGAGGGCTGCTACCTCCAACCCCAGCCAGATGAGACACAGAACAAAAAGAACCAAGAGGTACTTTTGGTCATGCTTAGTCATATGAAAGGGACACTGCCTTCCGGAAACACAAAATGAGATCGCCCTAATTTCCCAGTTAACAAAAGCACCATGATTGTGCCTTCTGAGTGTCAATGGGATATTCAACGTTATAGCTATGCTCCCAGAGTCAACAGTCTCCTGTTGCTCCTTTGCATATCACCAAACCTCAGAGCTCTGTGGGAATTTAACCCTTATGAAAAATACACACTGTGCTATGACTTTGTCTTTTTAAGAATGTCACATATTGAACAGCTTCCTTGCGGCTGGGCACGGTGAGACTGGGGAAAGAGGACTTCAGGCATCTCTGGCAGGCGGGATCTACCCAGGAACTTCCCCTTGGGGACACAGGGAGACAGCGTGAGGCTTCTGGACATCCTGAGGAAGGCAAAAGCGGCGGAGACTGGGCAAGTGGTTGCGTCTGTTCTTTCGGTCTGATCCTGTTGGCGGCTGTGGGTGGGGCAACA
>CAUYRH010049430.1:0-37778 GCA_963574655.1 Perodicticus potto | reverse complement strand
TTTATTTTTTTTTAAAAAAAAGAAATTTGGTACAAAAAATGTAGTTTGGGTAACCATTAACCATAACTTCAGGGTGTAATTGCCCCCCCCCCCCCCCCCCCCCGCCGCCCTTCCATAGCCAATCAAGTAGAAAGGGCAAGTAAGCTGGAAACAATGTGGCTGAGTAATTTGGGAGCGGTAGGGGTACAGAAAGATCCTGGACCGATGCAAAGATTCTGCTAGGGGTGGAACCACTCAGCCTGCACTCTCTTATGGGTAATGGAAGTCTGGACAGATGGTGCAGGACTGGAGCAGGGGTGCAAAAGGGAAATGTGATGCTTGGAAAATCAGGAAGCCTCACCCAGCCTTCTGACCTTAAAGGAGTCACCCTGCAGACCTCTGTGTCCGTATGTGAGCATAGTGGAGGTGCTCTCACAACTTTGGCAGGATCTACTTTGCAAGTCTCTCTTGAGCTATACTGGAGACTGGAAGTCCAAGACTCTGCCTTTTCTACTCACTGCTTTGATTTTTGCTGAGTTGTTGTCTAAGTGACAGTATGTATAAGAGGAAGAGGCCTGTGGCATCTGACTGATGTTTCTGGATTTGGAGCCAGCAGAGGAACATTTCCTCTGGAGCTGTGTCCCTTGGTTCCTGTGTCCCTTGATGACAGATGTCCAAGAGTGCCTGAACTTTGCCTTTCCTTCTCATGAGTGTACCATTCCAGCCCACAGGGCCTCAGTCTCATTCACCACCTCTAGGGGTGAGGGTGTGGCTCTATGAAGGGCAGTAATTAGAGTTATAGCTGAACCTGTCAGTTCCCTTCTTTTCCCTGTGGGCAATAAACACTAAACCAGGGAGGAATGAGTAGAGAATAAAAGAGAGTTTTGAATGAAAACCCTGGATTGGGACTCAGGAATTATGAGACTCTGGGGAAAAGATTCTTTGGCAGATTTTACCAGCCTGGGTGGTAACCAGCCAACAGCATCCTCTGGGGAAAGCTGCACTTGGCTTCTTAGTATCCCCCTAAATCCCTGCCTTTGTATTGCTCTTCTTTCTCATTAGCTATCCCACTGTCTTTGTGCCCACTGTTACCAGTGGCACTAGTGTTCCACTCCTTGCTTTTTTAGGGCTAACAATTCTTATGCATGGTAGAGGTGGGCGATGTGGGAAGGGGAATTTACAAAAATAACAATAGCAATGACCATTTATTGGATACCTTTATTAACACATTCCTCACAGAACTTAGGAGCAGTGAGTAAAGTCTTAGAAAGGTGAAATGACTTGCCCAAGATCACATAGCTGGGAAATGGAGGAGTCAGCTCTCTGACTTTAGAGTCTAATTAGAGATCCAGATCTACCACCCATCCCTGCTCAGGGCTGTGCTTGATCTGTGGGGTAGGCTTGATTCTTTAACGCCACCATTTGGGAGTCTCAGGCTGTGAGCTGAACCTTGAGAATACTAAAAGTCATTTTCAGGGCTGGGCCTTTCATCCCAGTTTTCAATAAAGAGGACAAAGTCCAAAGAAAAAACTGCAACTCACCTGTGTTTACCCAGAGAGTGAAGAGAATCAGTCAGGTGATAAGCCTGTTATCTGAGTTCAGTCTTGCCTAAGGGCCCAAAAGTGGAGCAGATACGAGCAAATGGATACCTTAGCGTGAGGCAGGCCAAGGTTTAAATCCCATTTCTACCCCTGACCACTATATGACCCGGGAGAAGGTGCTTAACCCACCTGGAATTCAGTGTCCTTTTTGGTAAAATGGTGATTGTCATCATCTGCCTTTTCAGACTACACTGAGGATTGAGATAAAGCATTCCATAGCTGCAGCAATAGTGGTCAATAGTAACAATAAACGTGGTATATTTGGCTTCAGTCTTGTGCCATGAAATGCTAGCACATGAGGGAATGCTGAGAGGAAACCATCCTGGGTGGTGCTGGGCCCCCAGGTGGCTCCAAGAAGAACTTAGAAATTGTCTAAGAAAATGAGGGAGAAATGGGACCTGAATGGCTGGCAAAGAGGCTGGGAGCTTTCCAAACACAGGATTAATAATTGTTTTCCTGAAGACACATACACAATAGGCATGGGGGACTTGTCACATGGGAGAAGAGTGAGAATTAACTTAAATTTTGAAGAGTTTTGAAAGCCAAACAGAATTTAGATCCTGGGCTAGAGGAAAGTGTGCTGTACTGTAATATGTTGAATCATGGTTCTTGGCGATTGCCCCTCTGGGGACAGTGGTGTGGAAACAGGCTAGAAAGCCAGGCAGATTTGGATCCAAATCCTGTCCTGCAACTTACTGATATGTGACCCTGGGTCAGTGATTTGAAGCCTCTGAACCTTTTGACCATGAGGCTGTCATAAGGATTGAGTGAGGGAAGAAAGGTTGCTGACACAGCTGCCCAGTGCATGGTCTCTCTCTAGTGCTGATGTGTGTTAGGTACTTGTCTTTTTTTTTTTTTTTTTTTTTTCTTTAGAGACAGAGTCTCACTTTTTCGCCCTCGATAGAGTGCCATGGCGTCACACAGCCCACAGCAACCTCCAACTCGTGGGCTTAGGCGATTCTCTTGCCTCAGCCTCCCGAGTAGCTGGGACTACAGGCACCCACCACAACACCCAGCTATTTTTCTGTTTTGGAGTTAAGCCAAGGTCAGGTTTGAACCCACCACCTTCAGTATATGGAGCCGGCGCCCTGCTCAATGAGCCACAGGCACCATCCCAGTACTCCTCTTTTTTATGTTTATATTTAATTGACCCTGCAGGTCTTAAGCTTGAACCAAGCAAGATTTGCACCTGACATATTTCTGTCTCTGCCTCCCCACACTGTCTGACACCTAATGCAGTGTCTTGTACAGATGCACATCAGGGTTTGAATTCCAGCCATATGATCTTGGGAAAATTGTTTCTTTGTTCCAGTCTCCCCATCTCAGGATAACAGTAGCACCTGCTTTTGTCCCATCTAGGTTGAGAAGAGCCCTCTGAGGATAACAGCCTGGAACGGGCTCTATTCCCTGGGGGATGTGTTCGTGAGGCAGAACCCGCAGACCCTCAGGGAAAGAGGGCTCTTGGGGCCATGGCCCAGGTCAGCATCAACAGTGACCACAGTGAGTGGGGCCTGAGCTCAGATGCTGGGGAGCGTGCCCGGCTGCTGCAGAGTCCCTGTGTGGACACAGCCCCCAAGAGTGAGTGGGAGGCCCTTCCTGGGGGTCCAGGCAGAGGCACCACTTCCACACTTGGGGCTGTCTTCATCGTTGTCAATGCCTGCCTGGGTGCAGGGCTACTCAACTTTCCAGCAGCCTTCAGCACTGCTGGGGGCGTGGCAGCTGGCATCGCACTACAAATGGTGAGTCCAGGAGAGCAGAGGTGCAGTTCAGGTGGGCTCTTTGCTTCTAAAGGGAGGCATAGGTTCAAGGATGGCCCATAGGTGACACATGCACCACTGTCCCCTACCCAAGCATGGCAGACATTACTAATAAACCCCAGCATTCCACTGAGCCCAGATGAGGCTCTCAGAAGTCTTCCCAATCAGCTGCATAATGTAATTTTTTAGGTGTTACGTTGATTTTGTGATTATGTTTAAAAGAGGGAGAGCCTTTATCTTTTAGAACTACATGCTGAAATACTTAATGAAATGATAGACAGGTTTTATTGGCTTCGGGATAATCCAGAGTAGGAAGGGGAAAATAATGAAACAAGACTGACCATGAAAATTGATCATATTTGAAGGCAGGGTAAAGGGTAATGGCAGTACTGTTCTCCCTACTTTTTTATGTTTGAAATTTTTCACAAAACATTTTGTTTTTATAGAAAATCTCAACTCAACAAACTAGCAATCTATTAATATTGCCCTGTGAGATTTGTCAAGCCCACTTTGGGCACTGGCCTAGTAAACGCTGTGCAGGCCCAGCATGCCCTCAGGCCCTAGGTCTTTCCCACACACTCTGGTTCTGCATCCCCTGCAGGGCATGCTAGTTTTCATCATCAGTGGCCTCGTCATCCTGGCCTACTGCTCCCAGGCCAGCAACGAGAGGACCTACCAGGAGGTGGTATGGGCCGTATGTGGCAAGCTGACAGGTGTGCTGTGTGAGGTGACCATCGCCATATACACCTTCGGTACCTGCATCGCTTTCCTCATCATCATTGGGGACCAGCAGGACAAGAGTGAGGTTCCCCCTCCGTACCTCCCCTCAGCCTTGGGGATCCTGGGATGGAGGGGAAAAGCTCTGAACACCTGCCTAGAACTTACCCAGGCCCAGCATCCCTCTAGAAGTCCTACTTCCAGGCTGCTGGACCCATTAGACAGAGGGAGGTCCCGGGGCCCAGCAGAGCAGGAGGGCCACATGCTGTGGTGGCCTGGCATGACAGTCCCTCCTTCCTCCCTGTGCAGTTATAGCTGTGATGGCCAAGGAGCCTGAGGGGGCCAGCGGCCCCTGGTACACAGACCGCAAGTTCACCATCAGCCTCACTGCCATCTTCTTCATCCTGCCCCTGTCCATCCCCAGGGAGATCGGCTTCCAGAAATATGCCAGGTTCGAAGCAGGTTCCCAGCCCGGGGCAGTCAGAGGCTCTGATCCCGGGTGAATGGAGACCTAGGGGCTGTGGCAGAACCTTGCTCCTCTGTGCAAGAGTAGGCAAGGAAGGGTGGGCCAGGGCTTGCAGGGTTTCAGGCAGAAGACCTTCCTTTTTTTGTTAAAAATTGAGGGAGACAATGATGCTTTATCGGTGAGAGATTCAATTCTAAGTGTCCTTGTCAAAGAAGGGATGGGTTGTGGCTGGGAGTGTGGAGGCAGTCTGCTGGTCTGGGCCTTGGCTTTCCCTGGGAAGACGGGATTTGGATCATCTGAGATTGTCGGGCTGGCAGCAAGTCCCGTGAAGCTTAGCTGAAGGGTAGAGACTCGCTTCCTGGCTCAGTGCCTGAAAAGCTTTGGAATTCTAGACTGTCTCCAGACTGTAAATGAAGGGGTCAAACTCATTTGTATTGATGGCTCCCTTAAATGTTGACATTGCAGTATTTGTACTCCCCCACCCTCTCACCTCTGGCATCTCCTAGTTCTCAAAGGCCAAGCTAAAAGGATGACCTCCTTGCCATGCTAACCAAGGCTGGGCTGCTCTGATCGAAGTCCCCAGGTGTGCTTTGGATCCCAGGTCTCTGCCATGGGCTCTGAGCCACGGAACTGAACCACTGCATTTTCTGGGAGGAAGAATGGAGCAGGTGTCCAGAAATGCCAAGTGGGGCCCTTATTGGCTGTCCCACTCCCTCCTGGCTCTGGCAGGTTTCTCTGAAACTTATTTCTCAGTTATTTCCTCAGTCTTTGTGTGGCATAGTCCCCAGTTCATTGAGTGGATACTTGTGATCACTAGAGCTGAGTGTGGATGTCCCTAGGGATGGAATCAAGGAAGGGGCAGCTGAGGCTGGGGAGGAGGACACTCAATCTCTCCTTTCTGGCAGCTTCCTGAGTGTCGTGGGTACCTGGTACGTCACTGCCATCATTATCATCAAATATATCTGGCCAGATAAAGAGATGACCCCCGGGGACATTCTGACCAGGTGAGTGAAGGCTCCTTGGGAGATGTCTAGGGTAGAAACTGCCTCTTGGGCACAGTGAGTGTCTGGTCACACATCAAAAGACCTTCCCAAGGCTTATTAGCTCATTGGGGCTGACTCATTGGTTATTGTAGGGAAAAGGCAAAAGGTCCTGATCTCTTATTATTGGAGGGAGGAGAGATAACCAGAGATGGGGGAGACTTTGCCACCAACATCCGACAGATGACCTGGTGCAAAACTAGATCTCAAGTTTGGAGACAGTTGGGGTGAAAATGCATATTTTTCCAAGTTGTGCTTATCTGTAAATTCTGTATCTTCTATTTACACATTAAGTCTGTTTTATTGTTTTTTTGCTCTTTTTTTAAGTTTCCCTTTTTTGGGAAAAGGAACAAACTAGAAAAGCTTTAATCCAAGAGCCAGGAATTCTGGATTTCAGTCCCGGGAGGACTTTCCTGAGCCTCAGTTTACTGGCCTATGAAATGGAGATATCTGTTCTCCCTGTTCCCAGACTTCTGTGGGTGGAACGTGTAGAATGCTAGTCACTGGAATTGTGGCGGGATGAATGAAGAGTAAGGGTGTGGGTCGGCTGGTGGCTCTGAAGGGTTCCCAGGCAGCAGCACCCTGTGCGTTTCTCCACAGGCCGGCTTCTTGGATGTCCGTGTTCAACGCCATGCCCACCATCTGCTTTGGATTTCAGGTGCAAGGTCCCTTCTATTCCCTTAGCTTGCCTCTGTCCTCTGGAATAGAACCCACATTGGCAGGGTGGGAGAAATCCTGGGGGGAAAGATGAATCGGGAGCCCAGAACTTGCCCCTTGTTTCTGGGCCCTTTGTCTCCAAGGTATCTTCCTCTAGAAACTAAGGGTGAGATCACTTCCCCACCATGACTGTGTTCTTTACCCGGACAGTGTCACGTGAGTAGTGTGCCCGTCTTCAACAGCATGCAGCAGCCTGAGATAAAGACCTGGGGTGGGGTGGTGACAGCTGCCATGGTCATCGCCCTTGCTGTCTACATGGGCACAGGTAAGTGCTCTCTTCCTCCTCTGAGTAAGTCCTCTGGCCCAGCTTTCCTGGGGACAGCCCTTTTACTCCTAGTAGGACAAATACTGCTGTAGGCCTTGGCTTGAACTTGGGCTTCCTTCCACCATTCATTCATTCATCAGTTCTGAACTGATAATTAGGAAGTACTAGGAACTGTTCTCAGCATGGGGGATGCCATGGGGAGAGGCAGGCCTGGCCTGCCCTCATAGAATTAACAGTCATGCATGAGTCACTAGGGAATCAATAAGGAATTCCAGGCCAGGCATGGTGTGGCATACCTATAAACCTAGCACTCTGAGAGGCCGAGGTGGGTGGATTGCTTGAGCTAAGGAATTCGAGACCAGCCTGAGCAATTGCCAGACCCTGTCTCTATTAAAAATAGGAAAACTAGCCAGGCATGGTGGTGAGTACCTGTAGTCCCAGCTACTTGGGAGGCTGAGACAAGAAGATTACTTGAGCCCAGGAGTTGGAGATTGCTGTGAGTTATGATGCCATGGCAGTCTACTGAGGGCAACATAGTGAGAATCTGTCTCTAAATAAATAGATAAAATAAGAAATTCCAAACAATGGAAGGAGCTATGATGATAGTGAAATAGGAAAGATGTAAATGGGATCAGATGGGATGGTCCATAGAAGCCTCCTCTCTGAAGAGGCCCAAATAATGAGAAAGAACCAGATTATGAAGAACTGGGGAGAAAGTGTTCAGAGGAACCACAAAGCTCCAAGTCCCTGAGGCAGGGCCAGAGAGGGCATCTGTGTAGCTGGAGTGGAGTGAGTTGGAGGCAGGTGGCAAGGCCAGATACATAACAGGCACTGGGTTTACTGGGCCTTGAATGCTGTTGGGTGCCAAGAGAGGAAGTATTTTGAGCAGGGGAGTGGCTCAGGGAAAGATGGCTCTGGCTGCTCTGGGGAGAGTGGTTAGGATGAGGAAGCAGGCTTGGGTGCCCCAGGAACAATGGTTGTAAGAGCTGCCTGAGCCAGTACTGCCCTAGCCTCTGAAGACACAGCCTGGAAAAAGACAGGCAAACAAGCATAGTCCCTATTCTTCTGGGACTTGTGTTATGGCTGGGGAGACAGACAATATGCCAGTAAAAAAAAAAAAGAGAGAGAGAGAGGTGCATGTTAGAAAGAAAACAGAAGAAGGTGGTGTGAGTGCTAGGGTAGGGGATCATTATAGATAGGCTGGCAGGAAGTGCTTTCTAAGGAGGGACATCTGAACTAAGATTTGAATGATGAGGAGACAGCAGCATGAAGATCTGGGCAGATGGAAAGATTAATGCAGAGGCTTCAAGGTGGGAATACATTGGCCAAGTTCAAGATCAGAAAGATGAAGGATTGGGTGGCACCTGTGGCTCAGTGAGTAGGGCACCGGCCCCATATACTGAGGGTGGCGGGCCCCGGCCAAACTGCAAAAGAAAAATAGCTGGGCATTGTGGCGGGCGCCTGTAGTCCGAGCTACTCGGGAGGCTGAGACAAGAGAATCACCTAAGCCCAGGAGCTGGAGGTTGCTGTGAGCTGTGAAGCCATGACACTCTACCAAGGGCGACAAAGTGAGAGTCTGTCTCTTAAAAAAAGAAAGAAAGAAAGAAAGATGAGGGATAAATGACTTCCAGCAAGGTGGGGATATGAGAAGACAGGGTGGGAGGTGTCTGATCCTACCCCACAACCCCTCTGAGCCTCAGTCTAAGCTTTCAGAGCTGCTCTAGCATTTTTCCCAGTTGACATCACAGGAGGAGTGAGTGGGCCAGCCCCTATCCCAGGATTGCCCTGACCTAGCCCCCTTGTCCCTACACACAGGCATCTGTGGCTTCCTGACCTTTGGAGCATCTGTGGACCCCGATGTGCTCCTGTCCTACCCCTCCGAAGACATGGCTGTGGCCGTTGCCCGAGCCTTCATCATACTGAGTGTGCTCACCTCCTACCCTATCCTGCACTTCTGTGGGCGGTGAGCCTCCTCCCACCCCAACTGGGGCCCTCCTGCTCCCCAGAGCCCTCAGGCCCTACGAGCCCTTTCAACCTGGGCCTTTGGCCTTGTGTGGAACCCAGTCTGGAGAAGGAGAAACTGCAGCTAGTAGAAAAGAATCATTGCCTAGGATTGTCCCTCAGGTACCTATCCCAAGTTGGATCTCATGACCCTTTTGCTCAGGATCACCAGAATGTTCTGTCAATTCTATAAGAATCTCTGAAATTTCACTTGGATACCTGACCTTTTGGATACTCCTGACCATTCCTTTTATGGAGAATAGTGTATCAGTTTCCATGTGATGAAGCAAAGCACTAAGCCCTCCATATTCATCATCTCATCTAGTCCCCACAGCAACCAACCAGAATGTTAGTATGCCCATTTTTCAGAAGGGGAAACTGAGGCTCAAAATTAAGGCCTTACCTGCAGTTTACCCAGTTAGCAGTCCAGCTCCCATGTCTAGAGTGGAGTCCATTAACAGGGGCGCCTCTGAGACCCTCTGTTTGTGGGCAGGGCGGTGGTTGAAGGCCTGTGGCTGCGCTACCAGGGGACGCCAGTGGAGGAGGATGTGGGGCGGGAGCGGCGGCGGCGAGTGCTGCAAACGCTGGTCTGGTTCCTGCTCACCCTGTTGCTGGCGCTCTTCATCCCTGACATCGGCAAGGTCATCTCAGTCATTGGGGGCCTAGCTGCCTGCTTCATCTTTGTCTTTCCAGGTACAGCCCCCTGGTGCCCCCTCTCCCAGCCTGGCAGCACAGACTTCCAGAGCCTCCCTGCATTGGCTCCCCACTGGCTCAAAACCTGACAGAGAGAGTAACCCTCAGCATTTATTACTCACCCACCTCAGCTCTGTGGTAGCCCCTATTCAAGCAGTTATCTCCTGAGAGGGTCACAGACTTGTCTAGGGTTAACAGATAGAACTAGTAAGTAAACCTCTGCCAACCCAAAGCTGTCTGGGTCCAGGACCTATACTCTAACCCTTCATGCAGGAATCTGGTGCTCCCTGACTATCAGGGATCTATCTGGCTAGTCTAGCCCATCACAGCCCAGGGGAGAGTGGAGCCTGGTGTGGCCACTGACACACCAGTCGGGAGACCTGGGTTCTGACATGGGTCAGTGTCAGATCCTTGGGGAAGTGTCCTGTCTGCCCAGCTATATGAGTTCTGGCTATACCTTGCTAATCCAGGAGGCCACCGTGAAAGCCTGGCCACTTTGCTTGGAGCAAAAGAGCCACATCTGCTTAGAAGTTCACTGAGAAAAGCCCTGGAGTTGGGCTACCACTAAGTCACTATTCCGTGCTGTCCCTCTAGCTCAGAGTCTCACATGCAACCCGAGGGGGCCTTGTCAGATGCTGGCTGTCCTGGGGGAGCAGTTGCCAGGCCTCCCTCTGGATATGGGGGGTGGCAGAGATGGATTATCCAGAACAGTAAAAGGGCCTTTCTCTATCCACCACCACTGCCTCTTGGTAAGGGAGGAGCCTAAGCCTGAGGGAGGGAGCCCCCTCGCCCTACAGACCCCCAGGGCTACCTCTTTCCTCACAGGGCTGTGCCTCATTCAAGCCAAACTCTCTGAGATGGAGGAAGTCAAACCAGCCAGGTAAAGCAGGGCCCAGTCCATGGTCTTCCTGGGGAGGTGGTGGATTGGAGGATGACCTTAGAGTTGGCCTTAATAAAGGCTGGAGGCAAGAGACTCGTATACTTAAAAATCATGGGGGAGGCTCTGCGCCTGTAGCTCAGCGGCTAGGGCGCCAGCCACATACACTAGAGCTGGCAGGTTAGCACCCAGCCTGGGCCTGCCAAACAACAATAACAACTACCACCAAAAAGTAGCCAGTCATTGTGATGGGCACCTGTAGTCCCAGCTGCTTGGGAGGATGAGACAAGAGAATCGCTTAAGCCCAAGAGTTTGAGGTTGCTGTGAGCTGTGATGCCACAGCACTCTACCAAGGGCACCATAGTGAGACTCTGTCTCAAAAAAAATAAAAATAAAAATAAAAAAATCATGGGGGTGTTAATACTGTTTTTAAAAGGGATAGATAACAAGCTAGTTGTAATAATTCAAACACAGTCCCTTTACCCCACAGCACGCTCCCTACCACATCCCCACTCCTGATTTAGCTCTGTGTTGGTGGTATGCTCTGTGCCTTCCATACCAGTGGTTCTCAACCTTCCTAATGCTGCATTGTATTTTCATTGTTACAGAGGGGTCGTGACCCACAGGTTGAGAACTGCTGCTCTAGACTCTTTATGGGAACACATGCATTTCTTTGTACACATAGTCATGCATATATACGTATACACAATATGGGGCCTTCGTAAATGGTTTGGTTTTATCAAAAATATTTTCATGAGGCCAGGCGTGGTGGCTAACACCTGTAATCCTAGCACTTTGGGAGGCCAAGGCAGGTAGATTGCTTGAGCTCAGGAATTCAAGACCTGCTTGAGCAAAAGTGAAATCCCATCTCTAAAACTAGCTGGGCATTGTCGGCTCGGCGCCTGTGGCTCATGTGGCTAAAGTGCCAGCCACATACACCTGAGCTGGCGGGTTCGAATCCAGCCCAGGCCCGCCAAATAATAACGGCTGCACCCAAAAAATAGCTGGGCGTTGTGGCAGGCACCTGTAGTCCCAGCTACTTGGGAGGCAGAGGCAGGAGAATCGCTTTTGAGCCCAAGAGTTGGAGGTTGCTGTGAGCTGTGATGCCACGACACTCTACCCAGGGCGATAGCTTGAGGCTCTACCTCAAAAAAATAAAAATAAAAATAGCTGGGCATTATGGTAGGCACCTGTAGTCCCAGCTACTTGGGAGGCTGAGGCAGGAGGATCACTTGAGCCCAAGAGTTTGAAGTTGCTATGAGGTGTGATGCCATGGCACTCTACTAAGAATATCAAAGTGAGACTGTATCCCCAAAAAAGGTTTCATGCCAGATATACTTTTATATTTCTTTTCTTTTCCTTTTTTTTTTTTTTTTTTGAGGACAGAGTCTCATTCTGTCACCCAGGTAGAATGCCAATGGCATTATCATAGCTCACAGAAACCTCAAACTCCTAGGCTCAAGAGATCCTCTCTGTCTCAGCCTCCCAAGTAGCTGGGACTGCAGGTGCCCACCACAATGCCTGGATAATTTTTCTATTTTTGGTAGAGATGGGGTCTTACTCTTGCTCAGGCTGGTCTTGAACTCCTGAGTTTAGGCAATCCACCCACCTCAGCCTTGCAAAGTGGTAGAATTACAGGCATGAGCCACCATGCCCAGCTGAATACACTTTTCTGTCCTTTGGGTTTTTTCACTTCACCATATCACCACAAGATAAGCTTCTTCCATTTTTTAAGTGGATGCAGAGTGTTCTGCTATGTGAATGTGTCCTGAATGTGAATACTCTTAAACATCTTGACACACCTGTTCAATGATTTTGATAGGATCAATTCTTAGAAGGAAACTGCTGGGTCACAGGTCATGTTTGTTTTACTTTCTTTTTTTAATTTTTTTAGAGACAGGCTGGATATAGTGATCAGATCATAGGTCATTTGTAACCTCAAATACCTGGACTTGAGTGATCCTTCTCCTTTGCCCATGGCCTAGCAAATTTTTTAATTTTTTGTAAAGATGGTTCTTGCTGTGTTGTCCAAGCTGGTTTCAAACTCCTCACCTCAAGCAGTCCTCCAGCCTCAACCTCCCCAAGTGCTGAGATTATATGCATAAACCACCAAGCCTTGCCACATTTGTTTTATTTTGGTTGACAGTTCAAATTACTCTCCAAAACAGCGGTGCCAGGCTAGGCACAGTGGCTTATATCAGTAATCCTAGCACTTTGGGAGTTTGATGTTGTTGTGAGCTAAGCTGATGCCATGCACTCTAACCCAGGCAACAGAGTGAGACTCTGTCTCAAAAAAACAAAAGACAGGCAACACCTGTGGCTGAAGGAGTAGGGTGCCAGCCCCATATGCCGGAGGTGGCGGGTTCAAACTTGCCCCAGCCTAAAACTGCAAAAAAAAAAAAGAAAGAAAGAAAGAAAAAGAAGAAAAATCAGCCAGGCATTGTGGCTGGCACCTGTAGTTCTAGCTACTTGGGAGGCTGAGGCAGGAGGATCACTTGAACCCAGGAATTGGAGGTTGCTGTGAGCTAAGCCACTCTAGCCCAGGGCAACAGAGTGAGACTCTATCTCAAGAAAAAAAAAAGGGCAGTTCCAAGAAGAGTTGCAGCAGCAGTAATCAGAGTGCCTTTTTCCCCACACCCCTGCCAACAAGCACTATATATAACAGCTTTTCTAAGTTTTGTTAGTCTTGTGGATGAAAAATATTACATTGTTTTAATATGCAGATATCCCTGAGCAATGGAAAGGTTGAGAAGAAGTCACATGTAAAATATATAACATTTTATATATAAAATATATATATTTTAAAAGCACGTGACTAAGGGCACCGAGCCATATATATATATACATATATATATATGTATATACATATATATACATATATGGCTCGGTGCCCTTAGTCCAGTGGTTAGGGTGCTGGCCACATACACTGGGGCTGGCAGGTTTGAACCCAGCCCAGGCCTGCTAAACATCAATGACAACTACAAAAAAATAGCCAAGCATTGTGGCGGGCGCCTATAGTCCCAGCTACTTGGGAGGCTGAGGCGAGGGAATCACTTAAGCCCAAGAGTTTGAAGTTGCTGCAAGCTATGATGCCACAGCACACTACCAAGGGTGATATAGTGAGACTTTGTCTCAAAAACTGAAATAAAAGTGAAAACTTTAAAAATACAAAGAAGAAAATAAAAATTTTAGGCTGGGCAGCATGGCTCATACCTGAAATCCTAGCACTTTGGGAGGCCTATAGGTGGGAGAATCATTTGAGGCCAGGAGTTTTCAAAGTTATAGTGAGCCAAGGTACTCCAGCCTGGTCAACAGAATGAGACCTTGTCTCTTAAATACAGTGTATGTATATTAAATAAAAAGCAAATCACCCTAATCTCAAAACCCAGTTATAACCCTCTTGCTATTTTTGATAGGTACATTTGCAGATGTCTGCTTTTTGTTTTGGGGGGTTTTTTGTTTGTTTTTTATGAACTGTGACTATTTCTTTTCCTAAACATCTTTCCATCTTTCCATGCATTTTAATCCTGGTCCCGCCCTTGGTGTGTTGTGACTGGTCACTTCATCCCATTAGGTCTTGGTCTCCTTACCTATGGACTAGGTATGATACACCTTGCCTTACATGCCTCCGAAAAGTCCTTGGGAGGAAGGACATGCTCTATGCTCTATAAGCGGGAGTGTTATAATTACAGTAATTAACTGTTATATATGTTGAAGTCGTTGAATCGTGGGATAGGATGACTGATCAGGCCCCTCTCATCCTCTGCCCTACAGCTGGTGGGTGCTGGTCAGCTACGGAGTCCTCTTGGTCACCCTGGGAGCCTTCATCTTCGGCCAGACCACAGCCAACGCCATCTTTGTGGATGTTTTGGCATAACCACTGCCTCTCAGGGAACACATGGCCTTTGTCATTGGACCTAGAAACCCATCTCTTAGAGCTATGGGAGCACTCCATGTCCACCACAGTTCCAACTGGTAGGATGACATATGGACATCTTTCTCCAGGAATAGTTCTGGGGTAAAATCAGGCCCCACAACTTCAGGCATCTCAAATCCAGCTCTCTTCTACTCCCCAATCCTGGCAGTGTCATGGGTGGTGGCAGGAGGTCTCCTGTCAAAGAGGAACCTTTCTCCTCTCCCAGCTCTCAACTTCTTCATGCCTGGAACCCATGGTGAAGAGGCCAGTAGGTCTCAGAAGAAAGACCTCAGTCTGACTTCCCTCTGGAAAAAAACTATAGACAAAAGGCCACTGTCCTCCACAGAGTGGCTTGTCCTGAATAGGGGCTGTGCTCATTAACTGGGGCCAGCGGTGGCCTCTTCTAGGATCTGGCAGTTCCCAAAGTCATATGGAAAGGCAGAGGCAGGTGGATTCAGGCCTGGTCCACTCCATGTTGGGAGCGCCGCCCTGTCTGTTTCTCTAAACCTGATGGTCCAGGCTGGGCATCCCTGTCCTCCTCCTCCCCAGGCATCACCAAGTCTAATGTTTACCAATGGCGCCAGCCTGGCTCTGAAGCCAGGGGCCGTCACATGCCATGGTGCTGAGTATTCCTCCATTAACTTTCCCTCTGGGGTTGATGGGGGAATCTGCTTTTCTCGGATTCCAGATGGGTCCCTCTTTGCAGAGGCTCCAGGGTGGGTGGTGGAGAAACCTGGGAACCCGTGGGACTGGCCAGGATCAAGGTGAACCTCTTTGACACCTTTTTCAATGATTGCTTTTCTTCTTCCTGCCTCTCCTCTCCTGCCAACTCTAGCCTGATAACCCAGAGAGAAGAAAGGCAGCTGGGTTGTCACTGATGGGCAACATTTCAGCCTGTCACCTGGCCTGGAAGTTTCCCATCTAATCGGGATCTCGTCTGCTCCCTTCTTCTCCCTCTTCACTCCCTACCCCAGTGCTCTGTGTAGCTGAGTCTCTCCCACTCACCTAAGTTGGAAGGTGGAGATACCAAATCCTCTCTCACACTTCCTCAGCACCATACGTCTGTTAGTCCTGGCCTTCACAGCCTGTCAGTCACATTGAGGTCACACCTGGATTCTTATCCCATGTGAGGTGATGACAGACACTGTCCCCCATACTCCTATTTGACCACCTTGGCCCCTTAGCTCATTTTGGCCAATCCCAGGCACCAATCCAGGCTTCCTCTTCCACCTGGAGCCCCAGCATTTCCTTGGCCCTCCTGCCAAAATCTCTATACTAGGGGTGCCCTGCAGCCCACCACTCAGGGCAGTCCAATCTAAGAAGCAGTGGCTGGTTGGGGGCCGGTTAGGGTTCTGCTTGGTCTCTGGACTAGATGAATTGCCTTTTCTCATATCCCCTCTTGGTGCCTGATCATCTCTGCCCCTGGGGCCAGACTCATAATGCTGTTTTCCTGCATAGCACCAGGCCCTGCCAGCACCCATCCCTGAAAAGGCTAGGAGGACAACCTAGTGGCAGACCTGACTGCACAGCCTCCTGGTGCTGTATGTTTCAGGGGTGGGGGGATGAGAGAGGAGTCGTTGCACAGAGAGACCATCAGGAAAAGGAGCTGGACTCTCACCTCTTGGACTAACCTCAGAACCTCCCCCGACTCCCCACCATCCTCTCCTCTGTCCTCTCTGTCTGGGTAATTTCACTGTTTCTTTTCTACTTGCGCACACTTGGAAAAGGGAAGATGGTTAATAAAAGGGACTTGTGCTGCTGAGCTGCGTCCCCTGTGTCTGCTGCTGGGGAGAGAATCCAAGCCACTGCCAGGAGGAAGGAGGGCTGGGATGGGAAGTATAAATGGCACATCATCATCCAGAAATGACCCTCATTTCTGGACTGGCACCACTGTGCTCCTTCTTGAGCGGGAATCCTCAGGTGCCTCTTGCTACCTCCACTTTCTTCTACACTCTATCAGTCCTCCACCACTGACTTGGGAATGTGACTCAGTCTCCAGTCTTGCTACCTCTGCCTTTACTGAAGCCCCCTCTGTGTCTTTCTTGCACCTCTGTGGCCTCACACTGGCCCCCTGATCTCAAATCTTGGCGTGAGCTTCAAATTCCTCAGCATCACCCCCATCTTATCAGAGGCATGTGCAAAGCTGGTCCCTACTGCCCTGTTTACAGAGCCAATCAACCATGCTCAGTGTTGGTGAGAAAGTAATCAGTAAAACAGACTTTACCTCTGCTCTCAGCGTGGTTTGGGGAAGACTGATGCCAAGTAAGTAGTCACACCAGTATATACTTGGAAACTGTGGTAAGTGCCAAGAAAGGAAAGTAGAGTGTGTTACATTTGGGGCTTTGTCTGGAACTC
Source organism: Perodicticus potto (assembly GCA_963574655.1). Classification (NCBI taxonomy): domain Eukaryota; kingdom Metazoa; phylum Chordata; class Mammalia; order Primates; family Lorisidae; genus Perodicticus; species Perodicticus potto. The sequence continues at coordinate 21,394 of CAUYRH010049430.1, read as the reverse complement.
AAGAAAGACTTTCTGGAGGAGGTGATGATGATAGGAATTAACTAAGTGAAAAGAGCTCAGACCTTTTCACGCCATGAGAATTGCACATACAAAGGCCCTGAAATGGGAAGAACATGGCTTGAGGAACTGAGCAGTGCCCAGTGTAGATGGAGAGCAGTACCTAGGTGTGGGGCAGAAGCAGAGGTGAGACCTGAAAGTTCTGGGAAAGTCTTCAGTGGCTCTGTCTTGCATTTAGGGTCAAATCTAACCAGTTCATTTCCCACCACACTTCCCTACTCTGCTTCAGGCATCTTCACATGAGGGTAAGGGTTCCCCCCTCCCCACCCCAATTCAAAAGAGACTCACGTTCAAGGGAGGAAATGCTTCAAATAGGCTTGAGGGATAGGATGGGATATGAGCAATGGTTCACACCTGACTAGCAGTCCAAGAGCTAGAGAAGCAGTTCTCAACCTGTGGGTCTCATCCCTTTGTAACAATGAAAATACATCCTGCATATTAGATGTTTACATTACGATTCAAAAGAGTAGCAAACTTACAGTTATCAAGTAGCAACAAAAATAATTTTATGGTTGGGGGTCTCCACAACATGAGGAACTGTATTAAAGGGTTGCAGCATTAGGAAGGTTGAGAACCACTGAGCCAGAGGTTGGGTTTCACTTTCTCTGAACAGAGGAAGATGACAAAGGCACATTCCCATGTAAACAGCCAGATGCACCCATTTTGAACATTGTACTCAAGATGTACCCAGCCTAATGCTTCACACGTGTAAGCACTGGATCAATGTCTGTGTCCCCCATTAGACTGTAAGCTCCATGGGGTAGGTCCATGTCTTCTCTACCCACCAGGCATCTTAGCCAATGCCCAGCACATTGTAGCAAGTCCTCAGTTATTGAAGGCAGGTCATAGTGGCTCACATCCATTATCCCCAGCACTTTGGGAGGCTATGGCAGGAAGATTATTTGAGCCCCGGAGTTTGAAGTCACAGCTATGATGATACCTGGGCAAAAGAGCAAAAACCTGTTCCAAACTTTTTTTTTTAAAGTAAAAAAAAAATTAGCCAATAGCTTGCTTGTAGTACTAGCTATTTGGGAAGCTGAGGAGGGAGTGTGTGAAAAGGTTGAATACTCGAATGAATGGATAACATTGGTTGAGTTCTCAAAGTATGGTAGCACTTTATTTGCATCATCATTTGGTCTTCACAATTCCTCTATGAAGAAGCCAAGGCTAATATTGGTGACATAGCTTGCCCAGGGTCGCACAGGTCACAGGTAATAAGATTGAAGCCAGACAGCACTCTTAACCATGTGTGAGTAAACAGCTCTCTTCCAGCCAATCTGTATCAAGTGATGGTCAAATGACGGAATACCTGCTGGCTGGTGGCTCTGGGCAAGTTGCCTTGCCTCCCTGGGACTCTGTAAACCTATAATGTAGTAATGATAATCACTGACCTTATTCACTTCACAGGGCAAACGGGCGCCAGAGTAAAGAAAGCACTTGCTTCTGGGCGGCACCTGTGGCTCAAAGGAGTAGGGTGCCGGCCCCATATGCTGGAGGTGGCAGGTTCAAACCCAGCCTTGGCCAAAAAAATAATAATAAAAACTGCAAAAAATAAAAATACATAAGAAAGCACTTTCTGGGCAGCTCCTGTGGCTCGAGTAGGGCGCCGGCCCCATATACCGAAGGTGGTGGGTTCAAACCCCGCCTCGGCTGAACTGCAAAACAGAAAAATAGCCAGGCGTTGTGGCGGGCCCCTGTAGTCCCAGCTACTCGGGAGGCTGAGGCAAGAGAATTGCCTAAACCCAGGAGTTGGAGGTTGCTATGAGCTATGTGATGCCATGGCACTCTACCAAGGGCAATAAAGTGAGACTGTCTCTACAAAAAAGAAAAAGAAAGAAAGCACTTTCTTCATGCCTGTGATCCTAGCACTCTGAGAGGCTGAGGCAGGAGGATTGCTTAATCTCAAGGAGCTTAAGACCAGCCTGAGCTGGTTTGGTGCTTATAGCACAATGGTTACAGTGCCAGCCACATACACCAAGGATGGCAGGTTCAAATCCAGCCCAGGCCAGCTAAACAACAATGACAACTGCAACAACAACAACAAAGTAGCTGGGCGCTGTGGTGGGCGCCTGTAGTCCCAGCTACTTGGGAGGCTGAGGCAAGAGAATCGCTTAAGCACAAGAGTTTGAGTTTGCTGTGAGCTACAATGCCACAGCACTCTACCAAGGGCAACATAGTGAGACTCTGTCTTGGAAAAAAAAAAAAAAACAGACCAGCCTGAGCAAGAACAAGACCCTGTCTACTAAAAATAGAAATACTAGCCAGACGTTTTGATGGGCACCTAGTCCCAGCTACTCGGGAGGCTGAGACAAGAGAGTCGCACTGAAACAAGAGTTTGAGGTTGCTGTGAGCTATGACACCATGGCAGTCTACCAAGGGCAACAAAGTGAGACTCTGTCTCCAAAAAAAACCTGAGAACTCAGGGAGTTAATTGACTTCTTTGAACCTCTTTTCCTCAACTATAATGCAGAAGCAGTGATGCCCACCTTGTAAAACATGTAGGTATCACAAATCCAAGGATACTGATATAATAATACACATGAAGTACACAAAAGTGCATGAAGTATATTTGGCTGTACAGGCAGTCCCTGGGATACGAACTAAATAGATTCTGTGGGTTTGTTTTTAAGTTGAATTTGTATGTAAGTTGGAACAGGGACTCATAAACTGTAATAGGCTTCATTCACAAGTGCAGGTCATAAAGTCAGATGTTTGTAACTTGGGGACTGCCTGTACTAGGAGGAAGGAGTGTATAACAACAGTTTCTTTAGCTCAATAGAAGTCACCTTTGTGTAAGTTCTGTTATGAGAGGGGGAGCCTGTGACTTCAGGGGAGAATCCAAGTCTCTGGATGACTCTGGGACTCTGATGATTTTGCTGCCACTCGGTACACCTGAATGACACCCGTGTGGTAGGGCTGGGCCACCTGTAAGTTACAGCCTCCAATCTTGTATGGGAATCAGACCAATCCAATAATCACAGATACTTATTGTGTAGGTGCATGTACTAGAAGTACATCCAGATATTACAAACCCAGATTTGATATTCTAAGTATGACACACAAAAAAATGTCAGAAGGTGTGGAGGAAGGCCAAAGCCTCTGCTGCCAGGAAGAAGGTAAACACTGCCCTCCAAACATGTCAGATTGCCTAGGGAAACTAGGCACAAGATTCATCCGTGTAATTCTTTTTTTTTTTTTTTTTTTTTTGTATAATCACTCTTCAGTTAAAAACAAAATTGAGGCATTAGTTAAGAGAATGCAACCCAAATCACTAGTGGCTGAACAAAATAAATGTTTATAATGCAGGTGTTCCTGAGCAGGCACATGGAAGGTAGGGGGAAGCTTGGGGCTAGCAGGTGGTGGGTAGTTGAAAGTTTTCAGACAGTGATTGACTCCTGGAGTGAATACTGCCACCCAGACCCTCCTGGGATGTCTTCGGGTGTGTCACTGGCCTGATACACTCAAGTCTTCAGTGGCTGTCAGTTTGGTTTGGCTAAGGGTCTACGCCTGCGCTCTTCTCAGTAGAGCTGCCCTCTACAAAAATGACACGCTTCACTGGGAAGTTATATCACACAATCAAATCACTGATTGGACTAATTGAGGTGGTCACCTAAAAGACCACCCAACTGCACACCCCTAGCCTCAAATTGAGATTACCTTCAAGGTGCCCCAGAGCACCTATAGTGAGCATGAGATAGCTATTCTCTATTACATTCTTTTTCTTTTTTTTTGTAGAGACAGAGTCTCACTTTATTGCCCTTGGTAGAGTGTCATGGCATCACACAACTCACAGCAACTTCCAACTCCTGGGCTTAGGTGATTCTCTTGCCTCGGCCTCCCGAGTAGCTGGGACTACAGGTACCCGCCACAACGCCCGGCTATTTTTCTGTTTTTGCAGTTCGGCCAAGGCCAGGTTTGAACCCACCACCTTTGGTATATGGGGCCGGTGTCCTCCTCGATGAGCCACAGGCACCACCCTCTTTTTTTTTTTTTTTTTCCTGAGACAGAGTCTCAATCACCCTGGGTAGAGTGTCATGGTATCGTAGCTCACAGCAACCTCAAACTCTTAGGCTCACGTGATTTTCTGGCCTTAGCCTCCTGAGTAGCTAGGACTACAGGCACCTGCCACAATGATCAGCTAGTGTTTTTCCTATTTTTAGTAGAGATGAGGTCTCACTCTTGCTCAGGCTGGTCTCTAACTAGTGAACTCAAGCAATCCACCTGCTTCGGCTTCCCAGATTGCTAGGATTATAGGCATGAGCCACCTTGCCCAGCCCTAAGACCATTTTTTTTTTTTTTTTTTTGAGACAGAGCCTCAAGCTGTCACCCTGGATAGAGTGCAGTGGCATCATAGCTCACAGCAACCTCCAATTCCTAGGCTCAAGCGAGTCTCCTGCCTCCGCCTCCCAAGTAGCTGGGACCACAGGTGCCCGCCACAGCACCTGGCCATTTTTTGGTTAAAGCCATCGTTGTTTGGCAGGCCCGGGCTGGATTCGAACCCGCCAGCTCAGGTGTACGTGGCTGGCACTTTAGCCCGTTGAGCCACAGGCGCCGAGCCCCTAAGACCATATTCTTGCTGAACTTCTTCATCTACCCTTTTGTGCTTTCCCCATTCTCTCAATTCAGTTTTACAAGCATCCCTATCTTAGGGAATCCACCTACTCCCTAAGACTGCCCTTCCCCTACTCCAGCCACACTCCAGAAAAAGAGTTTATTACCTAGACCTATGGACCAGGGAGACTGCTAACTCAGGAACCCAAGTTTCTGTAGAGGGTAGGGAAAAGGTGATGGGCTGAAAATTGGGGTTATGTGGAATTCTATAACCTGAATTGATGGGACCTCAGTGCCTCGGCCTGCTTGAAAGGCTACAAGTTAGGCTATATACCCTGGCAGGAGATAGGGTGATCCATTCTGGGAGGAGTTGAAAAGCCAGAGAAAAAAAGACCTACAGATACCCCAGTACAAAGACTGGGTCCTTACATTACCCCATAGCGAAAGCTTCAGCCAACAAATCAATTGGAACCAAAGGCATAGCTTCCAGTCAGACAGTTGGCTCTGGCTCCTGGTGTCCCAAGCTGTCTCACTGTGTCATTACAATGTTGTCTCTGGGCAGAATGATCCAGATGGAGGTGGCCAGAGATGCCTCTCTCCAGCTTTACCAAGAGCAGCTGATGAGGAGATATCCCTAGTCCACCATCTTGGAGCCTCCATCTAGACTCTTGGCTATGGATGAACCACCATAGATCTGGAGAGGGAAGAGGGAAATGTCTAACATATAAGAAAGACACCAAAATAGCAATCAGGAAAAAAAATAAAACCCAGCAACTCATAAGGAACAGAGTTAATGCAGATAGAAAAAGAAAATAAAATAAAAGCTGTGATTAATACTCTCAGAAAAATAAAGAAGATACTGCGATTGTAAAATAAGAAAAAGATTGCTTGAAAAATAAACAAAATTAGAACTATCACCTGAAAATTCAAAGTATGGTAGTCAAAATAAACTGAAAATAGAGTTGAAGATAGTTAAGAAAGTCTCCTAGAAAGTAGAAAAAGAAAGATAGAAAAGACAAAAGAAAAGAAAATTTAGAGCTTCAACTCAGGTCCAACATCTGACTAATGGGAATGCCATAAATAAAGACCAGAGAAAATGCGCAGGGGATAAAGAGCAGAGGAGGGAGGTATTATCAAAGAATAAGTCAAGAGAATTTTCCAGAATTGAAAAACATGGGTCACTGTATTTGGTCCACTAAATTGAACTGTAAGAGTGGCACACTAAAATCAAGAGAAAATCTTAAAAGTTTTGTGAAGGGTGTCCGTGGTGGGACACTTCCTAGCATCACTTCAAAGTGGAAGACAACATATCGATGCCTCCAGCAATTTTGAGTGAAATTAATTTGCAATCTATTCATTGTGTAACCAAATCCTCAATTAAGTGTGAGCTTTAAATCAAAATTCCAGATAAAACTAAAAGTAGACCAGTGGTTACTGGCGGCAGAGAAGGGGAGTGGAGAACAGCTATAGCTAGAGGTTAGTTAACAGAAACCTAAGTACAGCTAGATAAGAGGAATAAGTTTGAGGGTTCTACAGCATTACTGGGTGACTATAATTAATAATTTTGTTTTTAAAGAGACAGTCTTGCTTTGTCACCCAGGCTGAATGCAATAGGATCATCACAGCTTACTGTAGCCTTGAACTCCTGGACTCAAGTGATCCTCTTGTCGCAGCCTTCCCAGTACCTGGGACTATAGGTGTGCACAACTGTTGTTTTTTTTTTTAATTTTTTGTGGAGATGGGTCTTTCTATATTGCCTAGGCTTGTAGTGAACTCCTAGCCTCAAGCAATCCTCCCACCTGGTCTAGGGTTATAGGTGTGAGACAGTAATTAACAATTTAGTCTATATTCTCAAATAGCTAGGAGAATTTGAGTGTTCCCAGCACAAAGAATAAATGTTTGAGGGCGGCGCCTGTGGCTCAGTGTATAGGCTGCCGGCCCCATATGCCAAAGGTGGCGGGTTCAAACCCAGCCCTGGCCAAACTGCAACGAAAAATAGCCAGGCGTTGTGGCGGGCACCTATAGTCCCAGCTACTTGGGAGTCTGAGGCAAGAGAATCGCCTAAGCCCAAGAGCTGGAGGTTGCTGTGAGGAGTGATGCCACAGCACTCTACAAAGGGTGACAAAGTGAGACTCTGTCTCAAAAAAAAAAAAAAAAAAATTACCTTGATTACCCACATTGTGTATATGTGTTGAACTATCACAGTAGGCAGGGCTTGGTGGCTCACATCTATAATCCTAGCACTCTGGGAGGCTTAGGTGGGAAGATTGCTTGTGCTAAGGAGTTTGAGACCAGCCTGAGCAAAAGTGAGACTCATCTCTACTAAAAATAGAAAAACTAAGCTGGTCTTGTAGCAGGTAGCTGTAGTCCCAGCTACTCAGGAGGCTGAGGCAAAGGATTGTTTAAATATAGGAGTCTTAGGTTGTAGTGAGCTAGGCTAATCCCATGGCACTCTAGCCTGGATGACAGTGTGAGGCTCTGTCTCAAAAAAAAAAAAAAGGATATATCACACCCCCCCATAAATATGTACAATTAGTATGTATCAATTAAAATACAATGGAACCTGCATAGTTGACTGCCTCCTTAAGTTGACCTAATTTTCATAGACCAGACATGCACCACATGTGCAGGTATTTATCAGTAAAGTAGGCTTAGTTCCGGGCAGTGCCCATAGCTCAATGGGTAGGGCACCAGACACCTACACCAGGGCTGGTGGGTTCGAACCCAGCCCTGGCCTGCTAAAAACAAACAGGGTGGCACCTATGGCTCAAGGAGTAGGGCGCCAGCCTTATATACCGGAGGTAGCGGGTTCAAACACAGCCCCTGCCAAAAACTGCAACCAGAATAAATAAATAAATAAATAAATAGCCAGGCATTGTGGTGCCTGTAGTCCCAGCTACCTGGGAGGCTGAGGCAAGAGAATCACTTAAGCCCAAGAGTTGGAGGTTGCTGTAAGCTGTGACACCACACACGGCACCCTACTGAGAGAAACAAAGTGAGACTCTGTCTCAAAAAAAAAAAAAAAAAGTGGGTGGCGCCTATGGCTCAGTGAGTAGGGCACCGGCCCCATATACCGAGGGTGGCAGGTTCAAACCTGGCCGTGACCTGCAACAACAACAACAAAAATAGCCAGCCATTGTGGCAGTTGCCTGTAATCTCAGCTTCTTGGGAGGCTGAGGCAAGAGAATCGCCTAAGCCCAGGAGTTGGAGGTTGCTGTGAGGTGTGTGACGCCATGGCACTCTGAGGGTGATAAAGTGAGACTCTGTCTCTACAAAAAAAAAAAAAAAAGTAGGCCTGGTTCCTTATGTTAACCACCTCTGTATGTTGACCAATTTGTTACAGCTCCTTGTGTGAGGCCTGGTTCCTTAGGTTGACCACTTCTGTATGTTGACCAATTTATTACAGTCCTGTGGGTGGTCAGCATGGTATTTCTCTACTGTAATTTAAAAAACAGAAAAAGAACAAATTTTTCCAGAAAAGTAAGGCGTAAATAAATTCGCATTCTATGCCTTAGAGAGTCAATGAAGGAGGCGGGATGTGGTGGCTCACACCTAGCACTTGGGAGGCTGAGGCGGGTTCAAGATTAGCCTGAGCCAGAGCAAGACCTCGTCTGTCAAAACAGCTGAGCGTTGTGGCAGGTGCCTGTAGTCCTAGCTGCTTGGGAGGCTGAGGCAAGAGGATCGCTTGAGCCTTAGAATTTGAGGATGCTGTGAGCTATGATGCTTTGGCACTCTACTGAGGCCAAGAAAAGTGAGACTCTGTCTCAAAAAAATAAAAAAAAAAAGAAAGTCAATGAAGGATATGCTTCAGCAGCACAGAGCTGTAAATCAAGAAAGAGAAAGGCAAAGCATCCACAAACAAGGAATCAACCTTGGAATAGCCAAGGTGCTTTCAGAATGGCAGCTGCCAAGAGGTTTGCCAGTTCAATTGGAGCAGGACTTTTTTTTTTTTTTTAGAGACAGAGTCTCACTTTGTCACCCTTGGTAGAGTGCCATGGTGTCACAGCTCACAGCAACCTCCAACTCTTGGGCTTAGGTGATTCTCTTGCCTCAGCTTCCCAAGTAGCTGGGACTATAGGCGCCCACCACAACGCCCGGCTATGGAGCAGGATTTTATACAGTTATAGAAGGAGGGTTCCAGGAAAAATAATCAAACTAAGAGGCCATCTAAAATGTCTTAACATTTAGAATAATTATGACAGATCTTTTAGAACATCTAGGTAAGTACACAAATAAGTAAGCGAATGGGAAAACATGGCAATTCTTAACTATGGGAAAAACAAAAATGCCTTCTAAGAAAGGAATAGTAACCACTAAACTTCTTAGTACAGCAGTGAACAATATTTACATATTCACAATAATGAACATAAGAATTATTTAACCTCAAAGGTGAAATATGTATTGTGACATAACCTCATGAAAAACAGGGAGGAAGGGACTTTAGGATAAGAAAGCTAAATCATTAGTCAATAATTACTGCTTTTAGTTTTTAAATTGAGAAATGGCAGTATGATAGCATTATTTTAAAATACTGCAATAAATGCCAAAATAAACAGTTGAAAAGAGATTTATCTACGGAACAGGAAAAGATAGAGGTGGGCAAAGCTGGGACAGGGACTACTGGAATTTGATAAAAACAAACTCAGATTTTTTTTTTTTTTTTTTTTTTTGAGACAGAGTCTGTTTATGTCACCCTCGGTAGAGTGTCATGGCATCACAGCTCACAGCAACCTCAAACTCTTGATTATTTTTAAATAAGAAAGGTAAAGGCTCGGCACCCATAGCTCAGGGGTTAGGGCTCCAGCCACCTCACCGGGGCTGGTGGATTCAAACTTAGCCCCAGTCAGCTAAACAACAATGACAACTGCAACAACAACAACAACAAAAATAGCTGGGCATTGTGGCGGGCACCTTTAGTCCCTGCTACTTGGGAGGCTGAGGCAAGAGAATCGCTTAAGCCCAAGAGTTGGAGGTGGCTGAGCTATGACGCTACGGCACTCTACCGAGGGTGCAAAGTGAGACTCTGTCTCAAAAAAAAGAAGACTATATGTCAGAGGTAGTCAGCTGTTCTTTCTTAGAAAGAAATGTCCTCTCTTCTGTTATGTCTTTCCTAATTTTTAGTATTCAAATTATTTTTTGAAAGATGGTTGAAACTAGGTGTTACTATGATAGAAATGAGATGGGTTTTTTTTCACCTCCAGTTTCATGCTGGAAAAGAAATGAGTTTTTTTGTTTTTTTGTTTTTTTTTAATAAAATTCCAGGCAGGAATTTGGGAGGCTAAGATGGGAGGACTGCTTAAAGCCAGACATTTGAGACCAGCCCGGGAAACATAGTAAGACTCCATCTCTACAAAAAAAATTTTTAAAAGTTAGCCAAGTGTAGTGGTGTGCACTTGTAGTCCTAGCTATTCTGGAGGCTCAGGCATGAGGTTCACTCAAGCCCCAAAGTTCAAGGCTTCAGTGAGCTATGATTTCACTACTGCACTCTAGCCAGGGTGATAGAGCAAAACCTTGCCTCAAAAACAAAAATTAAACAAACAAAGCAACCAAAAATACAAATAAAGGCTCGGTGCCCATAGCACAGTGGTTACAGCGCCAGCCACATACACTGAAGTTGGCGGGTTTGAACTCGGCCCAGGCCAGCTAACCAACAATGACAACTTCAACAACAAAAAAATAGCCGGGGTTGTGTCGGGCGCCTGTAGTCCCAGCTACTTGGGAGGCTGAAGAGAATCGCTTAAGCCCAGAGTTGGAGGTTGCTGTGAGCTGCGACACCACAGCACTCTACCCAGGGTAACATAGTGAGACTCTGTCTCAATTAAAAAATAAATAAATAAAAATAATAATAAAATACCAATACATAAAACGTAAAAATAATTCCATAGAAATCTTTTTTTTTTTTTTTTTTTTTGAGACAGAGCCTCAAGCTGTCACCCTGGATACAGTGCTGTGCCATCACAGCTCACAGCAACCTCCAATTCCTGGGCTCAAGCGAGTTTCCTGCCTCCGCCTCCCAAGTAGCTGGGACTACAGGCGCCCGCCACAACGCCCGGCCATTTTTTGGTTGCAGCCACCATTGTTGTTTGGCGGGCCCGGGTTGGATTCGAACCTGCCAGCTCAGGTGTACGTGGCTGGCGCCTTAGCCCATTGAGCCACAGGCGCCGAGCCCAAACATAGTTTGTTAATGTAGTAAGGTAAAAATGTTAATTTCTGTGTGTGCATCATTTTAGTGACTCTCCCCCTAGCAGGCTATGTTAGCTGAGCACCTGCTGGCCACACCTGGCTTTCTTCCTCTGGAATTCTAATCTTGTAGACTTTGCACTGGCCACATGGCCAACTCGGCTTGTGGAAGTGTAATAGATAGATTTTACTTGCTGGACCAGCATGTAAGAATTTACCCTACTTTACCTCCCCATTGGGGCACTAGGCAGGAGGACACCAGCCTGAACTCCAGAGCCCTTGAGACACAGCCTGTTTTTTTGGTGAGGAGTCTAAGACCTACTCACTTCTTTTTTTTGTTAGTTTGTTTTTTAGAGACAGAGTCTCATTTTGTCGCCCTCAGTAGAGGGCTATGGTGTCATAGCTCACAGCAACCTCCAGCCCTTGGGCTTAGGTGATTGTCTTGCCTCAGCCTCCCGAGCAGCTGGGACTACAGGTACCCACCACAACGCTCAGCTATTTTTTGTTACAGTTTGGCCGGAGCCGGGTTTGAACCCATCACCCTTGGTATATGAGGCCGGCACCCTACTCACTGAGCCACCTTTCTGATCAAGGTTCAGAGACATCTTGGTTTCCCAGCTGCAGCATGTGCTCCCTACAGAGGTTCTGTGAGGTGAGAATCCCTCACTAGGGTGAGCTTTGCGCAGGATGCTCCTCTCCAGGAGACTCACAACAGTCAGCAAGTTATTAAAGTCCATTCAGCAGTGACTGTGGAACTGGTACCAGCCTAACCCTCCTGCCATAAGAATATTCCAAACTCTGAGACAGCTCCATTCAGGCAGCACAAGACTATAGCGCCTGAGCAACGTGACTCCCCTGACTGCCTTGTGCTTGGCCAAGAAAGTTTCCCCAGCCGAACATAGTACTCTGCTGGCTGAAGAAGCTGAGGTCAGAGTTTGTGGCAGCTGAAGGGTTCGAGACAAGATATTGGTGAGAGGGAACCATGCATAGGGGTTCCCAAAGTCCATGGGGCTGAGCACAGGGCGCTGTGGACACAAGCCCCACCTACCCAGACTTACTAGGTGGCTGTGCCAGAGAAGAGGAGGGCCAGGTAAGGGAGCTCCTGCCCTGCCCGAGTGGAGGGCCACAAGCTTGGACTCCTACTCTAACCCCCATAGAGCCTACAAGAAGCTTCAGCATGATCCCCACGGGAGGCAGAGTTAGGAGGTTGCATCCCCACTTTGGAGGCTTAGGAAACTCTTGGGCTGTAAAGCCCACACAGGTGCAAGATCAGCCAGTAACCAAACTGCCCAGTGGAACAAAAAACTCACTCTTCGGAGTCCAGAACCCCTTCAAGATATTGTTCACGGTGCTCAGCACTCACTGCAAAATCACTGGATATACCAACAGGAAAGTATCATTTATAGCCAAGAAGAAACCAAGCCTGTTAGTTTTTAGTCACAAAATCACTTTAAAGAATTTTCTCTAGCTGGGCGTTGTGGTGGGGGCCTGTAGTCTCAGCTACTCGGGATGCATGAGGCAAGGGAATTGCCTAAGCCCAAGGTTGCTGTGAGCTGTGATGCCCCAGCACTCTACTGAGGGCGATGTAGTGAGACTCTGTCTCAAAAAGAATTTTCTCATCACCATCGTCACCTTTTCTCTTCTATCTCGGCACTTGAAGGTAGCTTGGGACTCTCTTGTCCCCATCTCCGCCTTTAGGCTCGTCCTTGTGCAGCATCTGCCGCAGGTGCTATGAGGGGTATGCTGGCACTTAGGGTGCCCTGTGGTCCTGCCCATGCTCTGTGATACCAATGTAGTCATAAATCTTGGGATTCAGCATCCACACAAATGGTCTTTCCATTGACCTGGCGTCTCACCCCTTTGACCTCCTCACCTTCAGAAAAGTTTCAGTGACTTCTGGCCCACCTCAGACCACACCCAGTCAAGCTGCCCACTCTCTTACCACCACTGACCACAGCTTTCCTGGAAGTTCAGTCCTTCAGCAATCTCCTCCAAAATCTTACTGCCCCACCAGGCCATTCAGCAGTGGCCCCACCACACTTGCCCCTCATATTCCCACCTTCCCTGGGTCATGAGGAGCGTTGACTGTGAGGTTGGTGCGCACAGGTGACCTTCAAAAAAATTTTTCAGAGTGGCACTTGTGGCTCATCGAGTAGGGCGCTGGCCCCATATACCGAAAGTGGCGGGTTCAAACTTGGCGTCGGCCAAACTGCAAAACAGAAAAATAGCCGGGTGTTGTGGCAGGTGCCTGTAGTCCCAGCTACTCAGGAGGCTGAGGCAAGAGAATCGCCTAAGCCCAGGAGTTGGAGGTTGCTGTGAACTGTGTGACGCCACGGCACTCTACCATGGGCAATAAAGTGAGACTCTGTCTCTAAAACAAAAAAATTTAAAAACAATAATAAAAAAGGAAGAAGTAAAACTGTATTTACAAATAATATAATTCTTTATATAGAAAATCCGAGGACTACACACACATACACACACACAAACACACTATTGGAACTTAAAATCAAATTTACTAAAGTTACAGAATATAAAATCAATATGTAAAAATAAATGATATTTCAGTATTCTAAAAATAATTCAAAAATAAAATTATTGAAAATTTCTATTAATAATAGCATACAGTAAAATATTTGGCACTAACTTTACCAAAAGAAATGTACAAATTTTACAGAGAAATGTACGAAATATTGCTGAGATAAATAAAGGGCAATCTGTGAGGGCTGTTGGGAAAATATTCAGTTGTGTAATATGAAAAATACAGACATACGTGACCGAATACTTTATGGACAGTCATATATAAACGGAGAGAGGTTTATAATGGTAATTGCCATCTGTCCACTGTACGTAAAGCTTTCTCATCCCCCCCTTGACTCTAAACTCTGCCCCAGTATAGACTAGCACTGCTATCCGAAGGGATATACAGACGCTTTCCTCTTCTCACTTGTATTCAACAACTCGTACTGTTCTGCTATTCCATTCTAATGAGAAAACTCATCTTGATCAACCCAACGTAAATCGTTATAGACTGAATTATTTCATTCAGGAAGGATGTCAAAAAGGGAGCTTTGGAGGAAGAGAAGAGAGGGAGAGTTTACTTTCTTTCAAAACTAGACATAGTTTCCTTCAAAATCATCACTGTATGACTCTACATACAGATACAGGAATATAATAATCCTATATTCCATCTTGGTCATACCGACCTAGATGATGTACTTCATACCAACGTCACAGCTAAAGAGGATGATGAAGAGAGCAACAGGGTAAAGATTGTGGACTTCTTTAGCATAATGTATTAAGTAAGAATATTATATGGAGAGAGGCGAGGTATAATTATATATACATATATATATATATATGTATTTCAGAAAGGAAAAGTAGTCTCAATGGAGGAATGTTAAAATGAAAAATGGGGATCACTAATATTTTCTTTCCTGGAGTCCTTGGTCAGAGACCAGGTAATCATCTTTCATGTTGCTCAAATACTTCTTGTTCTCAGGTGGCAGGTTGTTGTAAGATTTTCTCTAACATTAATTTTATGGCTCATATATTAAGAATATGTCAATGGATACATTCATTCTAGACTAATCTTGGAATACTTGAAACTTCTGCAGATGTCAGATGCTGGTTCTACAAATGCTGCTGGATGCTCCACTAATATCCATGAGTGGCTTGCAAAACTATTTCCTTTACAGTTAACAAAGTCGTGGATTTGATGTCACACAGTGATATTAAACTATAAATCAATTTACACGACCTATATGCATGCCCAATCCATGTTGGCATGAATAGTTCCCTTTGGCTGGTTGTACAGACAATTTCAAATCGATTTCTTGATCCCAGAAATGGGGAGCGGAGCGATGAGGAAGTGTTGCCACACATCTTTCATCTTTTCAACAAATGAAAACACACGCACTTGCTTAGAAAAATTCCAGATGCTATAAAAATACCTTTAAGATGTTGCAGCTTTAAAAAATGTATTTAAAATATACGAAAATTTCAAGCACCTGAAATTTCATTCATTGACTTTCAGGATAAATTAATAATCAAAGCAAGTAAAATGGTGCAGAATAAATGAACTCAATTCAGCAAGCCAGTCGTAATGAGAAGACTGTATGTGCCCAGTTCACGAACATGTCCAGTCCTTATGTTAAAACATAATCTTATTCTCGGAGCTACGCCTTACTTTTACTTTATAGCACAGTTTGAATAAGCATCAGACAGCAGCCAAGTACACTTACATAAATCGGACAGATCATATAGGTTTTTACCATATGCACTAAGAATAAAACAGGTTTACCAATTTATTCTGGCAAAGGTTAGTGCTTCAACTCTTTGAGAGGAAGCAAGCAAGACAAAAGGCACTGTCTGACAAGCCACACTAATATTTGAGTCACTAAATGAGGATTTTTTTCTATGGGTTCATAATTTAAATGAGTCGGCAACCTGATTAGGTAGCATTAAAAATGAGCTTTTAGCTGCTAATAGGCTTCCCCTTGGTTACACAGCCTGTTGTTTTTCTGAGGCAAAAAGAAGAGGGAGCTGCATGAGCCTCTGTTTGCAATGTATGAATAAGATGACAAATGGTGGAGGGCGTGGATGTTGATGAAGAAGGTTTGATTAGCAATTGGCAGCATGCAAACTTCTGAATTATTTTGCAAATTTCAAGAAAGGTTACACATGCAGTTGGTGAGTAGAATTATAGGCACAAAAATAGAACTATCTGAAGAAGCAGACATTTTGTCTCCGTGCATGTGATTTGGGTATTTTTGCATCTCTTTATCTTTATTCAAAACTCCAGGCTAGGATCTTGATACCAAGCAAATGGAATTTAGTTGCATGGTGCCTGGCCATCAAGCAAATGTCGCTAGCGTTTCCCCAGGCCACACCAGTCTGGGATAATAGTAGAGTGACAGTAAGGAACAGAATGTAGATGAAAAATGCAAAGCTTCACCAGACTGTGGTAACACACGAGGTCACATTTGTGTTAATTCTTCAAATTGCTGCACTGAAGCCTCCACCTGCTTGACCAGCATAGGGAATGTCAGGCTGTGCCAATTGTTCTTCTTTCCCAAGTATTTGCCATACCCGGAATATCGCATATCCCTTTGAGATATCTCAGTAATATCAAATTGTTGAACTCCTAACCCCCAGGACTCCAGAATGTGACTGGAAATAAAATCATTAAAGAGGTTAGTAAGGCAAAACTCGTTCTCACGCTGGGCCCTGATCCCATAGGAGACCAGCACACAGAAAAGACGCACAGAGGAAGGACACGTGAGGACATTGCCAGATGTGGCCACGCACAGTCCCGGGAGAGAAACCTGGGGACAGACATCTTGGTCTTCAACTTCCAGTTTCCAGAACCACGAGAAAATAAATTTCCATGGCTCAAGCCACCTCATGTGTGGTATTTTGCTATGGTAGCCCTAGAAAACTAAGACAGTTTCAAGAGCTGGGGAAATGATGGCACATACCTTCCATGTCCAGCTAAAGAATAGCTCACAGCAAGGTCATCTAAGTCTTAAAGTTTTCAGATTTTTGGTCAATCTGCTCTGGTACCACGCACGTGTACACACACACTCTCTCTTTCCAAAAAAGTGCCTTGGCACCAGAAGGTAGGTCCAAAACAAGCTCTTAATATCTGTTTATGCTGTACCATTTCTTCTCATGAATGCCCTTCTTGGGCAAGGCCTACGGGCCAGGCCGTGATCCCCGTGCTGAGTGCTGTCCTATGCATCAGTTTGGGCAGCTTACTGGAGACCTCTTTGTCTCCACCATATCACCTATAAAAAGGGGGTTTTAAAGAGACCCACCTCACGGGCTTATTAGGATTATAAAAAGTAATATGTGTAAACACAAATGCTGAACATTATAGCAGCAATTCACTCATTGTGATGAACTGTACTTCATTAAAGAGCAGAGGTAGCAGCTTAGAAGGGACGAATGACCTCCCTGTCTCTTCCTCAGTTCAGTCTCAAAGCAGCACTGCCCATGCCCTGACCTTTCGTGATTGCATCTCTCATTATTTTCTTCTGTTTTCCTCGTCTCTGTCACTGTCTCTGTTTCTGTCTCTTCTCCTCTCTCCCTTTCTCTCTTTCTCTCCATCTCTGTCTCCATTTTCATCTCTCTCCTTCTTTCTCTCTCTCTCTTTCTTGAACAAACCTTTCCTAGCACTCCAGAGGAAAGGAATGTACTTTCCAGTTGATTGTTTATTTCAGTTTTCAATTGTTTCAACACACAGTTACTGAGCAGTGGGCAAGGTGCTCTGAGAAGAGACGAATTCCTGCCCTTATGGAGGCCACTATTTAGCAGATTATGTACAAATGACAACATAGCCACAAAGAAGTAGAAGTTCTGAGGATCTGTAAGGGAAGGAATAGGAATAATCTGCTCCCTGACTGGAGAACTGGCTGTTCAGCTAGCTTAGTTATGACAAGCAAGAGAATATTCATGGCAGAGACGAAGTATGAGTGAGGGCCCAGAGACAACAGAGAGGAAGATCATGTGAGAACATCAATGATGCCTAATATCTCTAAGCACAGAGAGGTGTCAGACAAGGTTCAAAACAGCTACACAAGTCAGCAAGGCCCTGATCCAGAAGGACCTAATAGGTCCTGGTAAGTATTTTAACCTTTGTCTAAAGGGATATTTAAAATACTGTACAATTGGATAACATAATCATTTATGGATTTTTAAAAGACATTTTGGCTTCTGGTAGGTGATCGATTAAGGGACTGATGGGAGGGAATGGACAGTGTTCACAGGATGGCCAATCATAGTTGAAGTGTCAAATGATTAGGGCGCCTACAGGGGGCTGAGGCAAATCGACACGTTTTGGTCACTGAATAACTCCTAGCACCTAGAATTAGGCTCAAGGGCTGTTTGGTTAGTAGTGCCATTTACCAAGGCAAGAGAAGAAAGGAGCAGTGTTAAAGATGATGACTACAGCTGGGTTTGTGTAGTTTTGTAGGTGCTATTGATTATTATCAATTCAGAGATCTGGAGCTCACAAGAAGATTTAAAGCTAGAAGTCAGACTTTGGAATGATTTGGTATAAGAAAGATAGCTACCACTTATGAATATATAGTCAAGGCAGAGAATTTAGTTCAGTATTAAACAGTTGCTGTGAAGATAGAATGAAATCACACAATGCACTTGGCCTAGTGTTTGATGTACAGGTAGATGCTTTTTTAATGATAATTGTTGTTATCTTCATTCAATTTACATTCATGCTAGTGCTTTAATATTACCTCTTTATAGATTACGAAGCATAAAGAGGTTAACATATTTTCCACAATCACACAATCAGTGATATTTGGTGCCAGAATTTAGTCCCAAGCCCCATATACCAAATCCCTTTCTGTTCTTCTGATTAATGTAAAGCTATTCATTACTAGTGCCATATTTTATTTTATATACATATAGATATATTTTTGAAATGACCTGATTATATTTTTCAGGAAAACCTATATAAATAATCAGGTCATTTCAAAAATATCACTTCTGATGTTTTCCTTGAAAAATTATACCAAATAGGTAAAGAGTTAAAAACAAAAAAGGTATGAATTTTACATTAACCAAGTCACTAGTATTCAAATACTATGTATTTTTGGTAAAACTTCACAACTTTCATAACCCTAAAAGTCAATTATAAGTGTCAGATATCATTGGTTTGAAAATAATCCTTGATTTAAAATGGAAGAATCAGCTCATGAAACAAAGAGAGAAATGAGTTACATTTTAGAAATACTCATTTCAAGGCTCATCAAGGGAGCTCCTGGAGGGCTCCTGTGCCTGGTGCATTTTTATTTGTAAGAGTGGAGCTCAGCCCTGCATTGTCATTTGCAAGGTGCTTGTTTGAGTTATCTGAAGCTGAGTTATGAGAGCAACTCCATCATTTAAGTGTTATTGCGCTTTTTCTTTCTGGCTCTTCACTCCTCTTCCCAAACTCTGCTAAGGTACTTCAGTGACTATAATGAAGTGAATCCAAATTACTAGTTGGAGACTAGCAGGAGACCTGACTTGCACATGAAATATTCTTTTAACATTTCACTGAACTAATCATCCTAAAGGATTTACTCTGTCTTTCATAAGCTCTTTACTTGGCTTTGATATTTTTTTTTCTCTTAATGTACATTGGTTAAATAAAAGAAATTTTAGAATGTCAACCTGAATCTTTCAGTAAAGTTGTCACAATAATTTCTTTTGTTAATGCATTCAGTTGATGGTTTTATTTTAAACTTACATAAAATGCAACAACATGACTGATCAAACTAACCTTAACAGTTCCCAGTGTTTATATATACACACAGAATACTCAGTGTGTTTTCTGTGACTAATTATTAAATTCTGACTAATATGCATAGCAAGAAAAACAAAGCATTGCATTTTAATTAACTCTCCTGTGGTAAAGAATATCACAGTTGAAATAATTTTTTTTTTAAATATTAGGAAAGAGAATTAATATTACAATTTCTAAGAGCTTTAAGGATGACAGACAGACAAACGGAGGAGTTATGGCATTTGAGGGGATCAAAAATATGTCACCGTCATCTTTAATTCCTCTAATGATTTCAAACCTTTGAAAACTGACATAGCAGTCAGCCAGGTGGGGATCAACCCATTACCCTTACAGTGGCAAAGACTAGATTTTATGCCATGATTTGGTCTGTTAATAAACTGGACTTGCCAAGACTATAGCCCCAGAGAAATAGTCCCATCCGGCCATGGACACAGGGAAAAGTCCATCGGCCATCTGTAAGAATACTGCCTCTATAAGCTTACCACTCCAACAGTACAACAAGTGTGTTTCCACTACATGAGCATATTCCAAAGAGAAAACAAGGAAGCAAGGGTGAAAACTGAACAAGCTTAGTTCCTTCTTTCAAAGTGACATTCAGCTCCATCTATGTCCCTTAGAAGGAAGGAGAGAGGAAGCAGACAGAGGCCAGCAGTGTTACTCAAATGGTGGTTCTTTTCACCTGAAAACATGAGAAAAAGCAAAGAAATGAGTCTTTAAGAAGAGTTCAGGTAAGGATTTTTAGAACAGAGTATAACAGGTTTTCTTTGTTCTTGGAGTAAACAGGCATTTATTCTCAGTTGAAGATATCTTAACTATATGCATCAATCAGTTTAAATCCCAAATAAAAAAAAAAGACTCAACTACTAAGAAGCCCTGAAGGGTAGTTGTTAAATGTCATGCTCTAATAAAAATTACAAGTTCCAAGGTCCTTCTTGCTGAACACGTCATTCCTTCTTTGTCAGAAGATGTCTATCCCTCTATTATTAATAGAATTAAATGTCCATATCTGCCTCCTCCCAGGCCCAGGGAAGTCTTGCCACACATTTCATCCAATGCTGCTGCTAACTCCACATTCATCTGCATGTAAGTGTTTGCCTATCTGGAATCTATGAAGTGAGAGTCATGTGCACCATTATCAGTGAGATCATATGTCATACTTCACACAAATTTCAGAAAATTATGAGCTAAGAAAGTGTTAGCCACATGGATCACCTTCCAAATACCTTCTGTCCAGAGTGGTAATCACAACAAAAATATTCAAACTCAAGTGAAAGAATCAGCAGTTATAGTTCTAATTTTTAGAATGTTCATATTGTAGCCATCTGGAAACTTTCTATCTTCTAATACGTAAATGCCTCTTAGTCTCGGAATAGCCATTTCCTGATGGAGAAACAGAATTAGCTAAAGTGGTAACTGTTTTCTGTGCGCCCACGTGGAACAGGAATTCAGTGATAGTATTGTGATTCCTCTGGAGTTTAAATAATTACATAAGTCAGTGGTAAACTAGGATGTGTCAACTTGACTGGGCTATGGGAGGACCTGATAGCCAGAAAAACATCATTTCAGGGTATGTCTATTGAGGGTGTTTCTACTGAGTAAAGAAAATGGGTGGGGATCATCCAATCTGTTGAGGGCTGGCAGGGAAAAAAATTACAACAGGAAGAGGGAATTTGTTCTCTCTGTTTGAAATTAAACATTCATCTCCTCCTTTCCTCAGACGTCAGACCTCCTAGTTCTCAGGCTGATAGATGTAGGCGGGGCCTCTAGCTTGCAGATAGCATATTGCCAGGCATTTCAGCATCCAAAGAGTGTGAGCCCATCTCTGACAATAAATCTCTTTCTATATGTGTCCAGTGGTTTTGTTTTTCTGAAGAGCACTTAATTTTGTCCAAAAACAAAACAAAATAAAAACCCAAAAACTATTGACTTGATCACTTTAATTTTTTGTTATTTGACACTCTTTCTTCTTCTTCTTTTTTTTTTTTTTTGTAGAGACAGAGTCTCACTTTATCACCCTTGGTAGTGTGCCGTGGCATCACACAGCTCACAGCAACCTCCAACTCCTGGGCTTAGGCGATTCTCTTGCCTCAGCCTCCCGAGTAGCTGGGACTACAGGCTCCCGCCACAATGCCCGACTATATTTGACACACTTTCTAACAAGAAAGCGAACCACATGAATTTGTTACATGTATTGTTTTAGTATGGGGTTACATTTTTTAACATTATACTTTAGCATTGCCTTTTAACTAAAGGACATATTCTTTCTACCTTTCTATCTTCTCTACTTTGTGGCCAATG
>CAUYRH010049429.1:0-36828 GCA_963574655.1 Perodicticus potto | reverse complement strand
TTAAGAAAATGCCATGAAGGCTATCTCTAACAGTATGATCAAAATATTTCTGATTGTATATGAAGTAAGCACATTGTGCCCCATGATTGCACCAATGTACACAATTATGATTTAATAAAATTATTTTTAAAAAAAAGTTTGAGAAACACTGATCTAGGATACCATTTCATTCCCAGTGTGGAAATGGTACAGTAATAAAAAGGACAGAAGTGTCTCTTTGGGTGTGGAAGCAAGTCAGCCTGCGGTCACAGCAAAGAGGTAGAATACCTCCAGGAAGGTGCTTTGCTGAAACCTGGCTGAAAGCAAAAGGGAGGGAACAAGGAGAATTATTTTTTTGTATAAAATCAATTGCTTTTTCCAATAAAGCAGGTTAATGTCGTTAATAAATTCTGTAGGTATATGACCACATTGTTTCTCTTGCTGCTGCCTAGCTGACATTGGTTGTTGGGGAACCTTGGATGGGAAGAGACAGAGTCTCACTCGTGATGTTGGTATGAGCTGGCCTGAGGGAATCAGCCTATTGGGAATTCTCACTGCTCTCTGCTGTGCTCTGAGGGAAAAGTAGAACTGGAAATCCACATAGCACATAGGCTTAACATTTGGCTCTGGAATTAGTCCTGGATTTATAACCTGGACATGCCACTTCCTGGTTGTGTGACCTTTCTGTGCTTCAGCTTATTAATTTGTAGAATGGGGGTAATAAGAGTACCCACCTCAATACATGTGTAAGTGCTGGTGCACATGAAGATTAATTGGAATAATGTACATAAGGCAAAGTACCCAAGCATAGTGCTTAAGACACATAACAGCTGGTGCTGTTGATATAGTGTATTATTTTTAGTACTGTGAGGGAAGAGACCTCTTTTTGTCATTACTGACAATTAGAAGGGATAGAGATTGATAGGTGGCTTGAGGAGAGAATGCTTTGAAAGCAACTTTTTTTTTTTTTTTTGAGACAGAGTTTCACTTTGGAGATGAGGTCTCACTCTGGCTCAGGCTGGTCTTGAACCTGTAAATTCAGGCAAGCCACCTGCCTCAGCCTCCCAGAGTGCTAGGTTTATAGGGGTGAGCCACCGTGCCTGGCCCTTGGAAGCAACTTTTGAAGAAATAAAAGAAAGCTCATCAGGGACATTTACAATTGCCTGGCAGTCCCCAGGGATTGCAGGGTATCTGTGGTATTGCTCAACAGCCCAGTAGTTGGAGGAGCCATGTGGTTGGACTGATGTGTAGGTGCAGCAGAAGAGAGAACTAAGGCCTTGGGGTGAGTGCATTTGAAGGCTGGAAAGCATAGATTGGCTCTTCAAACCTTCATATCATTTTAGATGGCACTGGTGTCACTTAGCAGTTAGGAGCACCTGAGAATCACCCTTCTCAAACTTTATTTCTCCAGGGAAAGTGACATCATTCTGTCCCAAATGCTTAGCAAATGAGATGGAGTAGTCCAATACATTTTCATTGCATTGAGTAGTCATGAACAAACGAGCTACTTGGCTTTTGAGTTTGTGAAATCGTAACTTTAGAGGAGTTTGAGAAATGTATTCTCAAGGGTGTAAACAGAATGTCTACAACCTAAGTCATAAGGACTTCATTCCTTTGTTTGGCTAGTGTTTACTAAGTGCCAGCTACCTACAAAACACTTGCTAGCTGTAGTAATTATAGCTGAAAATAGCCGGCCCTGAAAGGTAGTAGAGTAAATACACAGTTAACAGTAATGGAGAAGAAAATGCCAAAACAAAGCTGCAAGTCAAGTTCTCGGTGAATTCGGAGGACAGCTTCCTTCACGTGAAAGAGGGAGAAGAAAAAGTGTGACTAAGAGGGAGCTTGAGCTCTGCCCGCAGAGTCTGGAGGTAAAGCCATGTGCTCTCTAGCACATCCGTTTCGCACCTCCTAAAATGCTTCCCCCTCTCTGACCCACTTCTCTTTCTGTTCTTTACCTTCCTGGTATCATGAAGATGTCCCAGCTTCCTATGGCACTGATTTCCACCCTCTTCCTAAGGGCTCAGGGTTAAAGAACTGGCCATTGAGTCTAAGGACATCTGCCTTAGACAAGTGAACAGTGGACTTTACCCTAAGACCACATGACACAGTAAGTTTTTAACTGCAGAGAAGTCTTCCCAGTCCTCTGTGTAACACAACAGTTCACCGCACCCTTCAGACTATTATAGTCGGTCTCAGAAATACAGGTGTCACCTAAGATTACAAGTTTTTTCAGTATAGCATATTGATTTAACTCAAAGGGTCAATCAACGTATCCATCTCAATCCATTTGCATCACAATTCAGGCATAACAAAAACTGATTTTATTATTCATCAGTTATATTTTTATGTATCCTAATAGAAAAAAATATCTGAAAAGCTCGACTGTACATGCTATGAAATTCAATTTACATATACTGTGGCTGTAATTTTGTATGCACATGTCATAATCAAATAAAGGAAAGATCTCTCTCACACACACAAAGCAGGAGCTTGAGGAAGAAGATGTGCTTTTTAGGGAGAAGTTAGACTTGCACATAAGGCATTGAAAGGGAAAATGAAACGCCTTAGCAAAGTAGTGACAGTGGGAGAGTTGGGTTGTGTCTAAGAATGTGTGGGCTGGAGGGCGGTCCATCTATTGAGAAATAGTGGAAGATCAGATGTAGCCCCAAGAAATGAGGGCCATTACCTGCAATGTCTGTTCAAATCTGAAACTCCAGCACCAAGTGTAGTACATTTCAATATATATATTTATTGGATAATGAATGGATAAGATGTACTTTGGATTTAGATTATGGAAATCCTCTAAAGGCCATGCTTTAAATTTTATTATGTAGGCAATCAGTCCACTGACTATTTAGCATTCATTTATTTCACAAATATTTAACAATGGTTCTAAAGTAGGGAAATTGCATGAATTGAACAGTGCTTACAGGACAATCAATTTCCCTAGTACATTTCCTTGATCAGATCGTAGATTTATATAGTTTATCCAGCAAACGTTCTCAGAGCAGAATTAGTTCAGAGAAGACACTCAGAGTGACTAAAACACAGCCCCCACACTTCTTCCTCCTTACCTGGAATGCTGGGGCCCTGCTGGGCTCTGCCTCAAAGATAGCTGATCACTGCCAAAAAAACCATGGGCCAATTGTGGAAGACAATGACATCAAACCAATTTTGTGCTTTTTCAAATTACTTGCTTATTTGCTTCTTTCCCTAAAAGTTTAATATTTAGGGGTCTAGAGGGTTGAAAGATGACTTTTTGTACCATAGTGGGATCTAGGTTCTGAATTTCTCAGCGGAACATGGTTAATTAGAGAATCTTCCAAAAGACCTTAGGTAATCTGACTTGCAGACCGAGGTGCTTTCTAAACTGTTCCATGTGACCAGTTGGGAAGGACAAGCTGTCAGTGTTGTTCCTGGAACCTGGAGCACTGTGGCCCTCTGAGTAGCCACAGAGAGATCATGTACACATGTTGTAACAAGGCAAGGAAACAGAAACAAGCAGTGCTCTCAAAAGGTTTTTTTGTTTTGTTTTGTTTTGTTTTGAGACAGAGCCTCAAGCTATCACCTTGGGTAGAATGCCGTAGCATCACAGCTCACAGCAACCTCCAATTCCTGGGCTCAAGCGAGTCTCCAGCCTCCACCTCCCAAGCAGCTGGGACTACAGGCACCCATCACAATGCCTGGCCATTTTTTGGTTGCGGCCGTCATTGTTGTTTGGCAGGCCCTGGCTGGATTTGAACCTGCCAGCTCAGGTGTACGTGGCTGGCGCCTTAGCCTGTTGAGCCACAGGTGCCGTGCTCTCAAGGTTTTAATGACGTATCTCTCTTTACACAAAATTATGCACACATAGATCCTACCTTTTTTTTTCTAGAGACAGGGTTTTGCACCATTGCTGGAGTGCACTGGTGTGATCATAGCTCACTGCAGCCTCAAATTCCTGAGGTCAAACCTCCTGCCTCAGCCCCTCCTGAGTAGCTGGGACTACAGGTGCACACCACTTCCTCCAGCTAATTTTTCTATTATTTGTAGAAATTGGATCTCATTATGTTGTCCAGGTTGGTCTTGAACTTCTGGGCTAAAGTGATCCTCCCTGCTCGGCCTCCTACTTGAGCTGGGGATTACATGTGTGAGCCACCTACCTGGCCTGGATCCTACTCCTAAGTATTTTCTCTTAAATAAAAAAGGCTCTTTTTCTGTAATAAGAAAAGAGAATTTGTGGGTGGTGCCTGTAGCTCAAGCAGCTAAGGTGCCAGCCACATACACCAGAGCCGGCGGGTTTGAATCTGGCCCAGGCCTGCCAAACAATAACAAGTACAACCAAAAAATAGCGGGGCGTTCTGGTGGGCGCCTGTAGTCCCAGCTACTCAGGAGGCTGAGGCAAGAGAATCGCTTAAGCCCAGGAGTTTGAGGCTGCTGTGAGCTGTGACGCCACGGCACTCTACCCAGGGCTATAGCTTGAGGCTCTGTCTCAAAAAGAAAAAAAAAGAAAGAAAGAAAAGGGAATTTGTAATTAGATATTAATGTTATCAATCATCTCTCTCCAAGAAATGTTATTAAAGAGAACCAGGCCACCTCCCCCTGTGCTGCAGTTACGGAGTCCAGTCCATGAAGGTTTATCATGACACCCCTGAGCTGTCTGTCTTCAAGAGTCCCAAACAATTTGGGCTTCTGGGGGAAAAAAGGAATGGCCTGAATAGGGATGGATGATACCTGACTATTACTTTTCTTGGATAATGAAGTAAAAGGACATGAAGGAATATCTTTTTTGACTGGAATGCTGTTTCCTCGTGTGTTGAAATTTTTGTCTTGTCTTGCTAGTTTTAACAAGAATCATTTTGTTAACCGGGACCTAGCAAAGACAGGAAACTTAGTCCTAATTTTGGTGATATGTGAGTAGGTAGAGAATGTCAAATGAAGAATGTTGCCATAATTGGAAGCTTTGTGCTTAAAGGGAAAATTATGAAACCTACATTCATTCAGTAAGTAATTTAACAGTCGGGTGCGGTGGCTCATGTCTGTAATCCCAGCACTCTGGGAAGCCTAGGCACATGGATCACTTGAGCTCACAAGTTCAAGACCAGCCTGAGCAAGAGGAAGACCCCATCTCTTAAAAAAAAAAAAATAACCAGGCATTGTGCCAGGTACCTGTAGTGCTGGCTACTGAGGAGGCTGAAGCAAAAGGATTTCTTGAGAAAAAGAGTTTCACAAGAGTTTGAGGTTGCTGTGAGCTGTGATACCACAGTACTCTACTGGGGGAAAGAAAGTGAGACTCTGTCTCAAAAAAAAAAAAGTAATTAAGCAATATGTGTTACATTTAATTAGTGCATTATAATTTCCAAATGCTTAGCATCTATGCTCATTTCTACTTCAAGAAGGAAACACTGGCTCGGTGCCTGTGGCTCAAGTGGCTAAGGTGCCAGCCACATACACCTGAGCTGGCGGATTTGAATCCAGCCTGGGCCCGCCAAACAACAATGACGGCTGCAACCAAAAAATAGCCAGGTGTTGTGGTGGGTCTCTGTAGTCCCAGCTAACTGGGATGTGGAGGCAGGAGAATCACTTGAGTCCAGGATTTGGAGGTTGCTGTGAGCTGTGATGTCACAGCACTCTACCCAGGGCGACAGCTTGAGGCTCTGTCTCAAAAACAAACAAACAAAAAATCATTTATTATGCCTACTGCACAAAGGAGAAAACTAAATTTCAGAGAGGTTACGTGGTGGTACCATTATTTGAACACTGAGCTGGTCTAACTCTGAGCTGGTGTTCTTTCCACTGATGAATGTATTCAGTGTTATTTTTAACTATTTTAACTATTAAAATTAGGTTTTTGACCTTGTTGTTCTGAACTAATGAGAAATACATCATTTTTTTTTTTTTTGAGTCATATCATTTTCTTACCAAAATCCTTTAGGTGTGGTGAAGTCAAAGAAGGTATCAGAAGGATGGAAAACCTTATTATACAGTGTAGAAATAAATGGATATTTAATCTTTGGTAGAGAATGACCTAAAAAGAAAGAAAAAAGAATAATGGGAAAAATTTGCTGAAAGACTATTCGAAGGGAAAACATATGTCTCATTGGTAGATGAAGCCCTAAATGGAAATCAGATAAACAATGGAAAACTGTGTATGATTAATGTCCTGGTGCAGGTTTATTCTGACAAAGACAAAACTTTTTGTTGTCACTTAGTTGCTTTCATGTGATGAAACAACATGTCTGGCACCGAGTGGAAATATTTTCATGAGCTGTAAATTTGAAATATGTATTTCTTGTCGGTTGAATTTTCAAATCCTATAGACGATCGCTGCTTTTTGTTTCCTTTGGTGTTTCTTTCCATTGTCTTGTGAACAGTAGCTCTGATTATGTACAAATCTTGATAGGGAGCTGTTTAATACCTCCCTTTCCCTTCGGGTTTTGAAATTGTGTTCTCAGATAGCAAAAGATTTGGACTCTTGTGAATTAAATAGAATGCATGCAGGACACAGGGCAACTGCTAGTATCTTAATGGGATTTTCCACTCGGTTGGTGCTCTCAGGGATTCCTTTGCTCTCTTTTGTCTTGACCCCTGACCTGGCAACACTCTGAGGTAATGAGAGGGTTAGTGGCCCAGGCCCGTGGTTGCTCAGAGCGCCGCATTGCCAGTCACTGGGGGCTGACTAGCACTGCTCAGAGTAGGCACAATGCATAGTTCTGTCTCTTGCTGTTGCCTGAATTTGCCGCCCTCTTCCAGGCAGCCCGGCCCTGGAAAATACAGTTGCCACTATCCAGAAAAGCCCTGTGTTTTCTTTCCACCTGCCTGGCTCTTGCTAGGTCTTTGAGAACAGGCTCCTTTGACTTCCTCTGGATCCCACTGGCTAAGATGCTCCATATACTGTGCTCCCCCAGCACCTGGTACCCTGCACTTATCACGAGTTGTCTGTCCACGTGTGTGCCTTCTCTGATGGTCTGTGTACAAGAGGGCACGGATAGGACTACCACTTATCTTCACCTCCCTAGCCTCTGTCTGCTGTTCAGCGTATGTGTGCCAAAGGGATCAGTGAGAGGCAGCCACCCCCAAATTATCAATATTTCAGGAGGGTTATTACTGCTGGGAGTTGGGAAAGGACTTTCAAGCAGCAAGCAAGCAGGTGTATGTTTAATCAAACAATTATTTGGTTTTCATGCGCAAAGTGTGAGACTATTTTATTTCATCATCTGATTGAGGAAATCATATAAACCACTGTTCAGTGAAAACCTTTGTTCAAAATATTCCATATTCTGTAATATTCTTAGGTCCTGACAGGGGGCAGCAGAGCACAGGAAAATAAAATCCGGCTGCTTTTTGTTTTTGGTGTCTTGCAAACCTCTGGAGCCAGACTTTGACATGTGACAAACCTCACTGTTCAATAAACACTAGGTAAAGGCTAGCTTTTTATTAATTTAACATTGTTTGAAGGCACTATAAATGATCTGCAACTTTTATAAAGGAAAAAAAAGACTTAAAGAGTAATATAAATAACCATCTTTCTTATTTTATTACAAAGTTTTTAAAAGATGGGCACTTATTTTTTGCCAGAAATGAATAAAATGATGTTAAGGCATGAAATATTTCCAGCTAATGTTAGGAAAATATCAAGATTTATAATTTGTAACCAGATGCTGGGCCTACTGTCCCCCCATTCCCATCCCCCTCACTCCCATCCCCCTGGGAGAAAAAAAAGTCATAAATAAAAATAGCCAAAGAATATCCTAAGGCTCTCTGATGTCTTCTCCCTCTTAGTCAAGAAGTTTTAGGATAGTTCAGCTCAAATTCCTTCATGTTACTCTGTTGAGACATGGAAGGGAGAATCACAGCAGACTGAGAATTCCCTAAGTGGGAACTGGGGCCCAGAGAGAAAGGGAGAAACAGCGTGAGAAATTCACACACAGAGTGTCTATGAAAAAAATCTGCTGAGACCCAGAGAATGGACACCATATCAACCTGTGGCAAGGCAAATAGGTGGGCCCGGATTTGAAATCTCAGGAGGTTTTTATTTAAGATTTTAGGGTGTGTGTTTACAGAATGAAGAAGAGTTAACAGTCTCATGACTAGTCATGTAGGTGGTCTTTTTTTTTTTTTTTTTTTTTTTAGGCAGAGTCTTACTTTGTCACCCTTAGTAGAGAGCTGTGGCCTCACAACTCACAGCAACCTCCAGCTCTTGGGCTTAGGTCATTCTCTTGCCTCAGCCTCCTGAGCAGCTGGGACTACAGGTGCCTGCCACAATGCCCAGCTATTTTTTGTTTGCAGTTTGGCTAGGGCTGGGTTTGAACCCACCACCCTTGGTATATGGGGCCAGTGCCCCACTCACTGAGCCACAGGTGCCACCAGAGGTGGTCTTTTGATTATGAAAAAGGTCATCAGGGTGGAGGTACTAAATCATAGAATAATTCTGTAGGCAGAACTAAGTAGGTAACAAATAAAGTTGCCTTAGGGGATGAAAGAGGACTGGTTTAGCCTTCAGGCCAGATTGTCTAAGTTCAAGGGTAATTTTTAAGCCCCTTCTAACTCTGCTAATATCCTGTCTCCACTCAGCTGCTGAATTTTACTCAGATGTCCCCAAACTAGTTTTCTGCCTATTCTGGAGAACTCCAACCCCTTTACCACCTGACCACTATAGGCATGCTGAGGGGAGGGAAAGTGGCTGAGGCCCAGGGCCATTCCCACTGGAGTCCTCTGGAATGTCCTCCTGTATTCATATTTCCTACCATATTTCTCTCTCCAGAATTGCTGCAGTACATTACATGAAGCTTTCCATCTGCTTGTGTTGGTGGTTAGACCTCTGCCTCTAATCCCTCTCTGTTAGGTTTGTTGGTACAGTTCAGAGGTAGATTTTATTATTATTATTATTGCAGACAGAGTCTCACTTTGTCGCTCTTAGTAGAGTGCTGTGGAGTCATAGCTCGCAGCAACCTCTAACTCTTGGGCTCAAGTGATTCTCTTGCATTAGACTCTTGAGTAGCTGGGACTACAGGGGCCCATCACAACACCTGGCTATTGTTCGAGATGAGGTCTCGCTGTGGCTCAGGCTGGTCTCAAACTCAGGAGCTCAGGCAATCCACCCACGTTGGCCTCCCAGAGTGCTAGGATTACAGGAGTGAGCCACTATACCTGGCCTCAGAGGTAGATTTTAAAAGTAACTTCTTGGCAATTAGTAAGAGTGCAGACATTTCTTTCTTTTTTTTTAAATAAGAGACAGGGTCTTGCTATATTGCCCAGGCTGGAGTGCAGTGGCTATGCACAGGGGCTATCCCACTACTGATCAGCATGGGAGTTTTGACCTGCTCTGTTTCCGACCTGGGCTGGTTCACCCCTCCTTAGGCAACCTGTGGTCTCCACTCCCGGGAGGTCACCATATTGATGCTGAACTTAGTGCGGACACCCGATAGGCATAGCATGCTACAGCCTAGAACTCCTGGACTCAAGCAATCCTCCTGTCTCAGCCTCCCGAGTAGTTGGGACTACAGGCACATGCCACCATGTCCAGCAAGAGTGCAGACATTTCTTTTAACAATAAATCAGAGACTCTGGCATTTGAGTTCACCTGCTCAATTTATATAGTAGCTTGCCATGATTCATCCTGTTTGGAGAGACAGCACGTCCCATCTCTTAAGGGACAGGACAGGTATTAAGATGTCTTTTCTGACAGATGAGTTAGATGAGATTCAGAGAGAGGACATCCTGGGCCTGTGGGTCACCTAGCTTATTAATGGCTGTACCGGCAGGAGAATCCCCTTATCCAGCCTCCCCTGAAGCATCTCATGACTTTCATTCTTCAGCAGGAGATCAAGGAAGAGGACGCACATTCTGGCTTAGTGTAGTGCCTAACACAGTGCAGCCTTTGCTGTGTGACACGCTGCCACCATTGGGTGATGCGTGCCCCAGCCATGGGAGCAGCAGAAGCCTGGAGGATATGAGGGAAGACTTTCATTAGAGGCAAATATTTCCACAGAAAGGGATGAAGGCATATTAAGACATCCATGGGGGTGAGGATGAGGGGAATAGTCTTCAAAGGGGACAGGGCATTTGGGGGTCTCTATTACTGGGCCAGCCTCTATGTGCTTCATTTTATTCAGCTGTCACAACAACCTTGGCAGGAGATATCATTATGCCCATTTCTCCAGTGAGACTACTGAGTCAGAGAGAGGCCAAGTCATTCCCAAGACAGCAGCTGCACTGAGGACCTGGAGGGACACCACTCACTCGGGGGTGCAGTATTCACATGATGTGAAGCAAGCCCCCAGGAATTAGGCAACATCACACAGCTACCAGGAGGTAGAGCCCAGATTCACACCCAGGTTTTCTGGCCCCACAGCCTGTGTTCTCAGCACCACTTCATACCGCATCTACCAACACGAGTTTTTTCTGGAACCCGACATTGCCCTGTAAGTCCCTGATTATGTTGTGTGTCTCCACTCAAACAAGAAAGAACATTGCCTAGGTTATAGAAAAATAAACTGTGGAGTTGGGATCACAGTTCTGGACCTGCCACTGCCTTGTGTGACGTTGGCCAGTCACCTCACCTTGTCACAGCCTTATTTTGACTGTCACATGAGGAGGAGGATACCCTTTTCTCAGGTTCAGGGTGATGACTCTGAGATTAATGAACGTGAAAGTGCTTCATAAGCTGTGAAGGTCTGAACAAACATGAGGGTTAGTACAAGTCCAGGAGCCGGATGGGGCCAGCAGGCAGCCATTTACTATTTGGGGCTGTATGTATGCCGAGTATTGACTTTGTATGCCTCATTTGCTTCTGTGAAAAATGTACAAGTGATGGTGTCTTGAGTCTGTAGGCAGAGGAAGGAGCCTTTGTGTGTGCAGAGGGTGCTGCTGAGGCCCCAGGAGAAATCCAGGAAATGAAAACCATGTGGCTCAGATTTGGGCCTTGAAGCTTCAAGCTTCCTCACAAGGAAGAAGAAAAAGAAGTGCTCAATGTTCTCGGGTGATAATGATGAGAAATATGAACCAGGCCTGTGTTCCTTGGCTTCTTTTATTTCTCTTGAGCAAATGTTTCTGTTCTTAAAGCAGCTTAACAGCAAAATTGCATTTCATTTGTTTCAGTATGACAAAATTGGGCAGAATAAGAAGTTTGGGATGCTGTAGTAAAAATGAGCTATAAAATTTAAATAAGTCTTAAGTGAATTGGCTTCAGGGCATTTTCTGGAGTTAAATAAGAGGAATCCAATCGTGTGAGGCTGGATCTTGCTTTTTATTTCGGTTTAAGTGAGAGCTTTTACTTCTCTATTATGGCGGCCATGGCTGTATGTAAGAGTTCTCGAGTTTACGACTCTAGTCTTTTTTTTTTTTTTTTTTTTTTTTTTTATTAGAGATAGTCTCACTGTTTTGCCTGGGTAGAGTGCCGTGGTGTCATAGCTCACATTGATGCAGGACAGGTGGCGCCCCAGCCAGCTCTGCCCAGCTGAGATGGAGGACCTGCCGCCTCCAGGCACAGTGTTGGTGCGTTGGCAGCCGGCTAAGGAACGAGCGGGCTGGAGGATAGGCAGGGGGTGGGGTTCCGACCCCCACTGGAGGCTCCAGTGGTCAAAGGGGCTGGAAAACTGCTGGGGAGACACCGGCGCCTTGGTGTCTCCTTCCCTTCGCACTTACGACTGAATACAGAATGCCCATTTCCTATGCCTAGGTCAATTTCATGTAAGTTTCCTAGGCCTCAATTCCACGAATGGATTGTGTCCGTTCATTAATACATTCATTCACCTTGCCCCTGATGGAAGAGACTGTGTCCATTCATTTCCTGGCCTCATATATATATATCCCTAGACAAAGAGCCTGACTAGGAGAGATGGGGAGAGAAACGGAGAGAGCTTTTCTCTCCCGACTACGGAGAGAGCTTTTCTCTCCCGACTTCGGTTTTCTCTCCGTACCAGTAGCTTTAACGCTTTTTGTATTCTTTTCTGTAAATAAATTGTCTTACCACTGATCTGTGGTCTGCGGATTTATTCTTCAAATCGCCAAGAACAACAGCAACCTCAAACTCCTGGGCTTAAGCAATTCTCTTGCCTCAGCCTCCCAAGTAGCTGAGACTACAGGCACCCGCCACAGTGCCCCGCTATTTTTTGTTGCAGTTGTCATTGTTGTTTAGCAGGCCCCGGGCTAGATTTGAATCCGCCAGCCTTGCTGTAAGTGGCTGGCGCCGTAACCACTGTGCGCGGAGCCCACGACTCTAGTCTTTAAGAACACAGAACAAAGAAAGTTCTACTTTAATCCCTTGTTTTCTCCTTAACCCACTACTGTACAAAGATGCCAGCTCAGGTGTCCAGAAAGGCACACTCAAGAAGTTGACCCCAAAAGCTTGTGTAGTCTGAGGGTTGTGAGGTGTCAACATGTATCAGAGAGTGTGACCAAAGTAAAAGGGTGTGCACTTGTGTGTCTGAGAGAAGTCAAAAGATTCTTGATCTCAGTATGGAAAACTGGTTGAGCCCAAAAGGATCATAACAAATGTGTGTGTGTGTGTGTGTGTGTGTGAGAGAGAGAGAGAGAGAGAGAGAGAGAGAGAGAGAGAATAAGGGTCAGGCTTGAACAATATGTACTTCTCACGTCGGAAGGATTAAAGCAGAGCAGACTAATATTTGGCATGTGAGCCTTTCTATACAGATTAGAAATATGCATCTGAATTAAATAGGCAGCTTCTCAAACATTTAATAGAGAGCTTTCACCCCAAGTGGTTGAGATTAGCAACAAATTCCCTCAAATCCGAATTAATGAGATGATCCCTCCTTACTGAGAAAAGCAACTGCAACAAAGAGAGAAAGTGACTATTTTCTTCAAAATGGCCAGGGGAATTTTACATTTGAATTTTTGAGGTAATTCATTGACTTTCAGGAACTGGAACAACTTCAAAGAGGCTTTAATCTGACCCCCTTCGGATGAGTAAACTGAGACCCAGAGAGATCCAGAGTCTTGCCTGAGGCCCAGGGTGGGTGGGGACCTGGCGAGGCAGCCCCAGCTCCAAGTCCTCCTTCCGTGCTGGATGAAAAGAGCAGGGGGCCTTCTTCCTGAGGGCTGGGAGGTAGCATTGGGGGCAGCTGCTCTGGGATACAAAGATGTTGCTTTTCATAGTTCCGCATTTGAAAAGTTTGAATTTAACATCTGCTACAGAGAGAGGAAAATAAATTCCAACTGGCTTCCTTTCTCATTTTGTTTCATTTCTCATTTAAGAGTGGGGGTAGAAAACGGGGCTGGAAGTTGAAAGACAGTAACATGAGCCATGCAACACTGTGTGATCCACAATTAGAAAGTGAAATGGTTTACAGATGCCACAAAAAAAAAAAAAAAAAAAAAAAGTGGGTGGCGCCTGTCACTCAAGGAGTAGGGCACTGGCCCCATATATTGGAGGTGGAGGGTTCAAACCCGGCCCCGGCCAAAAACTGCAAAAAAAATAAATAAAATAAATAATAAAAATAAATTCAATTAAAAAAAAAAAAAGAAAAAGAGAAACAAAAAGAATGGGGAAAAGGCAGTCTCAAGCCCAGGGTACACCTCTTTACTTTCCACATCAACTGTGTAAAAGAAATCAATGGGAATAAATAACTTCTTCACTAGAATCCTCCTCAGCTATTCATTCACTTGGGACAAGTGACAGTTCTATATGTGTAACACATGTTTTGTATTCAGAAGATTTCTGCACTACTTCATCCTAGTCCCGAGCTAATCAAAATGGACATTCTGGAGGTGCCTTCTTCATAAATCTAGACCCAGACTGGGAATTCTAAGCACAGGGAGGGGCTGGCATGTGACTAGTGGCTGCCAAAGGACTATGACACGACTGTGAGTGGCACCAAGCCAGTCAGAGCAGTTGTAACTTCACTCCTGGCTCGTTCATCTCCTCACTCCAGGGAGTCACTCCTGTTCAGCCTAGCAGGATCGCCTGTGTTTAGCTCTCTTTCCCGATCGGCTTAAAAAAATCATTAAGCCAAAACTAATGTAAGAGAAGCCTCGATGATCGGGATAGATGCTCCTTGAGGGTTGTCTGAAGGGATTTAACGAATATAAATGACATTTCCCAATTACTGTTGAACATGGGTAGGTATATTTTCTACATTTTTTATTCCAAGTGATGATAGATACTTTGTTTCCCTGGAATACTGGTGATTCAAAAGGTCTCCATTAAGAAGGTACTTGACTAGCCCGGCATTGTGGTGGGCACCTGTGGTCCCAGCAACTCGGGAGGCTGAGGCAAGAGATCACCCTAGTCCAAGAGCTGGAAGTTGCTGTGAGCTGTGATGCCACAGCGCTCTACTGAGGGCAACAAAGTGAGACTCTGTCTCCCCCCCGAAAAAAAGAATGTGCTTAGCTATATACAACAGAAACCTCAGTTTATAGACTTATACATAGGAATTTCTGTTTCTAATTTAACAAGTAGCCTAGCGATAGGTGTTGATAGGGTTTGTTTGGTGGTTAAAGACACCTTTTAATTCTGATCATCCAGGTAAATCTCTTGGCTTTTCCCTCCTCATCACAGAAGGTCTGCATCATGGCCAACAGGCCCAAAAAACAAGTGAGGAGGAGGGGGAATCGCAGAGGTCAATTGAGTCCAACCCTTTTTATCAGGACAGCTATAGCCTTCTCAGACCATGTCCCCAAGCAGAGTTTTGGCCAGACGTGGGTCATTTGGCCACCTCCATTTGTGAAAGAAGGTGGAAAAGCAAGGACGGATTATCATGGTAAGTTTAGACCAACTTTGATTCACCTGAGACTGGGCACACTGCCGTTCTGAACCAAACTGGGGTTTTGCTAACAAGGTGGATCCTGAGTAACCATTAGCACACAAAGCATATCTAAAATGCCGAGCTTTCTGATAGCCTTATGGTTTCCATTCGACTTTGAAATGGCACTGGCATCTACCTTCTTAAAAGAAGCTTTGTTAGGACTAACTCTAGCTGTTTGCCTCTGACATGTGCAGGATTACATTGGTTTCCTGATATGTGTATCTTTGTGAACAGCTGGAAGTAATTTTCAGTCCAAGCATTTCACATTTCATGGATGGGTGAAATTTACAATAACTTTCGAAGCTATTCTAACGCTCATGCATCTTTGATTGGACACTTGACTAATCCCATCCATTTCATTGGTGCTAAAATATTTAAAAACTCTAGAAACGTCCTTCCTGGAGTTGTAAAAGAGATGCAAGAGCAGCAGAAAGAAAAAAAGTCAAGTCTCCTCCTGTCCCCTCTCAGTATATTCAGTATATTCCCTATACGACAGCCAAAGCGATCCCTCGGGATAAAAAGTGCTTCTGTTCTCAGTCCTCCCACGGTGTCCTGTCCATACTGGGACTTTGAGGTGGCTTTCCAGGCTCTGCATGACCTGTCCCTGTTTCTCACATCATTTTCTTCCTTTCCTTCTCACTCCATTGTGGCCTTTCTTTTTTGTCCCTTAGATAAACCAACCCATTTCCACGTGGGGCCCCTGCCCCTGCCCTTCTGGTGGCCCTGGATGTTCTGTTCTCGGGTTTTGCGCAGGCTGCTCTCACCTTTATGCAGGTCTCTGCCCAGACGTCATCTTCTGTGAAAAGTAGTGCTCTGCCCCATTCTCCCCTGTGCCTTACACGATCTATTTTCCTACTAAGGCCTTATTGTAAACTGATAATATGACATATTTGTTGATTTACTTGTTTATTATGTGTTCCTTACTAGAATGTAATCTCAATAAGGGTAGGCACTCTGTTTTGCTTACTTCTTTATTTTCAGTGCCTGGAACAGTGTCTGGAACTAGTAGGTATGCAATAAGTATTGATAAAATATTTGTTGCATCAATGAATAAAAGTTGTAGAAAGTGGGTTCTACTATCACACATTCAGAAGACTAATGAATGGATCAGAGCTAGCTGGATAATTTCTTTCTTTTCCCTGGAGTATGCTGATATTTTATTTAAAGCTTAAGAATAGAACTAATAAAAATGCTCAATTAAATCAAACACTATTACACTGAAATGTGACTGTGGTTCTTTCTTGAACCATTCACTGAACAAATATTTATTAAGTGCCTCCTCTGCCTTGAGGAAATGCCAATGATTTTTCATATTTAATGTGTTACCTCTGTAATTCCTTATAGAGTTAACTCTACATTAACTATTAATAAAGGGGCCAGGAGGAAGATTTCTAAATGTTCCTGAAGACTCAGTTTTTGGCTCTGGATTATGAACATGTTTTATTGATGATATAAATGAAGCTATAAATGACAATTTGACCAATTTAGTAAATGATAAAGAACCACTTACCTCAGTAACATTATCAGATCAGAATCCTAAAATGCCTTGACCGGTCTGAAGCAATGAGATGCTCCATCAAAGAAAAGAAATCAGTTGATAAGGGGGCATACTTGAAGAGGGCATAGCAACATACGGAAAAGATTTAGAATTGCATTCACTGTGACTTGAGAGTGTGCTGTGGTCACTACTAAAATAAATGGAAATTTAGGTGAGTTAACATAACAATATTAATATACTATTAATAGATAAATATTATAATGTGTATTATCAAATAAAGACAAATCTTGACCTAGTGAGAAGAGATTTTATTCAAAAGCATTGTTGCAAGGAGGAGAAAAAGACTCTTGCAGTAGGGGAGGGGACCATAGCAAGAGGGAGAATGTATCAACCATAAGATCTGCAGGCTTCTCAAGATTTAGGCAAAAAGAGGTTTTCTTGTATAGAGAGGAATAAACCCAGAAGGAACCAGGTGCAGAGAAGCGGAATAGTGGGATAGTAGATGAGAGAATATGTGACCCAGAGGCTGGCTTGCTCTCAGGAGGGTCTGAGTGTTGGCTCGGCTGCAGTGGGCAGGAGTTCAGGGGCCTGGAGGAAGGAGGGCAGGTGAACCAGAGTGTGATAAGCAAGCATTTTGTTTAAATTTATCCATCTAGATGAGCAGTTCAGCCCAAAGAAAAGGCTGGCCTTATAAACAAGGGGTGGGGGTCGTATCTGTGGGTCTTACCTGTGTCCTGTGGGAAAGGTGATATTCCCCCAGCACAAAGGGCTGGAGAGTGTCTTAACCTTACTGTTTTCCAGGATGGCAGGGCTTGAGTAAAATTCAACATTTGTATGAGTTATATAATGTATAATGCACAAATTATAATTATATATACTTATACACACACACACACACACACACACACACACACATATATATATATATATATATATACACACACACATATATAGGGAAACACTTACTTCAGTGGTATTCCAAAATCAGAATCTTAAAATGGCTTGGCCACAAAATAATAAGATATCCCACCATAGGGGAAAAAAATCAATTGATA
Source organism: Perodicticus potto (assembly GCA_963574655.1). Taxonomy (NCBI): domain Eukaryota; kingdom Metazoa; phylum Chordata; class Mammalia; order Primates; family Lorisidae; genus Perodicticus; species Perodicticus potto. The sequence goes on along the minus strand of CAUYRH010049429.1, from coordinate 19,552 downwards.
AGAGAACATATTCAAAGAGGGGAAGTGATAATATATAATAGCTAATATAACATCAGCTGCCTTTTAGTTTAAGGAAGGTGACAGCTTTTTCTTTCTCTCTTTTTTTTTTTTTGAGACAGAGTCTCACTTAGTCACCCTTGGTAGAGTGCTAGGGCATCATAGCTCACAGCAACCTCAAACTCTTGGGCTCAAGCAATCTTCTTGTCTCAGCCTCCTGAGTAGCTGGGACTACAGGCACCTGCCACTATGCCTAGCTAGTTATTCTATTTTTAGTAGAGACAAGGTCTTACTCTTGTTCAGGCTGGTCTTGAATGCATGAGGTGAAGCAATCCACCCACCTCGGCCTCTCAGAGTGCTAGGATTTACAGGCATGAGCCACCACGCCTGGCTACAGCTTTTTCTTGATCTGATAACTGGTGGCCCAGAAAGACAAATATATAGCTCCTATGCTCAAATATTTCCTCCTTCCTTCCCTCCCTTCCTTCCTTCTTTTCTTCTTTCCTTTTCTTCTTTTATTGGAGTCTTGGTCTGTTGCCCCAGATAGATCACAGTGGCATCATGATAATTCACTGTCACCTTAAACTCCTAGGCTCAAGTGATCCTCCTGTCTCAGCTTCCAAAGTAGCTGAGACTACAGGGACCATGCCTGGCTAATTTTTCAAAAGCTTTTTAATAGAGATGCAATTGCTATTTTAATAGAGATTCACTTGCTCAGGCTAGTCCTGAACTCCTGACTTCAAGCGATCCTCCCACTTCATCCTTTCCGAGTGCTAGGATTTCAAGCATGAGCCACCATGCTGGGCCCCCATTAGTGTTTAGCCAGCACCTGGATTTAACAAGTCAGGGCTAAGCCCAACTCCTTATGTTTTTATACTGGACCATAGCCACAGGTTTACTTTTATTTAAGGTCTGGTCCCTGGAGAGATCTGATTTTGCAATTCCTAATCAAAGGTACTGCAGGCTCACCCTTTGAGGAATCTGGACAGACTGGATCATATTCAGGAAAAAACAACATAAATCTCCAGGGACAGACACAATGGCCACCACATGAGGAGTTGGAGATGTTAGTCTAGAGAAGGTGGGGCAGGAAGAGGGTGGGACAGCGGATGATGGGAGAGGCCCTCACGACGCCTCCAAACTTCAGGAGTGCTCCCATGTGGAAAGAAAATGAGACTTGTTCTGTTTGGTCCCAAAAATGTAATACTAGGATGAGTGGGAGGAGGTTATTACAGGGAAACATCTCCTATCAGCATATGGAAGTATTTCTAGCTGAGCTGCCTTCAGACGCCGGGGCTGTCTGTGTTGCACTGAGGATTTGTGAGAGATGACCCAGGGAGTGAACGGGTGCTTTGGGTTAAGCACCTTTGAAATTCCTTTCCTACTGTCAGACCCTCTAATTCTATAAAATAAAGCAAACCCCCCATATTTGGGCCTCCATTGATTTAGAATGAGTATAAATCCTATTAATGGGGTAAGATGAACTTTTCTTTTATAATACTTTATAGTATTATAATCATTATTTTATAATACTTACGAAATTATGATAATTTTTTTTTTTTTGAGACAGAGTCTCATTATGTCGCCCTCAGTAGAGTGCTGTGGTGTTACAGCTCACAGCAACCTCTAACTCTTTAGCTTAAGCAATTCTCTTGCCTCATACTCCCAAGTAGCTGGGACTACAGGTGCCTACCACAGCACCTGGCTATTTTTTGTTGCAGTTGTCATTGTTATTTAGCTGGCGGGGCTGGGTTCCAACCCACCAGCTTCGGTGTATGTGTCTGGTGCCGTAACCACTATGCTATGGGCACTGAGCCTATGATAATGTTTTCTAAAATATTTAGAAAAATATTTTAACTACCTAAAATCAATTAATAGAGATAATAACTTATTGTTGGTTATGTGCATAACACTCTTCTTAGAATTTTATGGTGCAACAATATAGAATAAAGATGAATTCCCCCCGGTGGAATACATGGTTTATATGGGTAGACCTGATTAAGTCCATGAAGCTCTAAGTGAAACTGAAATTGTGTTGATTTGTATTTTATACATTTGCAAAATAAAATGAAATTAGAAAAAATTACATGCTAGTTGTGTGGAAAACTCTGTAAGAATAAAAGGGAGCCAAGTGAATATAATGAATGTGGTTTACAAACAAAATATCAGAACATAAATATTTCTAACCAAGTATTTAAAATCAGACTGTCTTAGAAAACAAAGATCTGCCTAAACACTAAACAAGCAAATTGGCAAGTCATCACGGACAACCTCAAGTGGGAGGAAGGTTTGGGGTTTGTCCTTGAATGTTGGTTGTGCAGAGAAACACCCAGGAGAGATCTGAATTTGCAATTCCGAAGAATGGTTTAGAGGTAGGTGTGAGGGGTCTGGGGAGTCAGACATCACAGCAGATTCTCCAGCTGAGTGAGGGGTGGATGTTGGGAGTTGGGGGAAGAGGACTGGATGGACCCAGTGTGACACTGAAAATGAGGCAGAAAGGAGCGCTCAGTGCACTATAAGCCAGTGCAAGCTACTCAACCAAAGAATGAAATGATGCCAGAGAATGAGAGAGCAGTGCCCAGTTCATTCATTCTCTTAGTGCTTATTGGGTATTTTATTTTGCACCAGCCATGCACAGATGCAGAGGATCCCTCTACACTATGGGATTTACAATTAAGTGGATGAGAAGGACAGGTAAGGAAGTACAATTAAGTGGGCGAGAAGGACAAGCATTGTTAAGTCCAGTGGTAAGTCCCGGGTAGAGAGCATGGGGTGCTACCACAGTGCAGAAAAGGGTGACATAGGGGTCGGTCCTACTGCTGTGGCAAGGGATGGAATGTCATGGAAGGCCATGGAATGAAGTACCATATTTTGCCTCGTAAAATGCACACCTCATTTTTCTAAATTTTGAGGGAAAAATAAGAATGTATATTATACATGGGTAGTACTAATTCCATATCTATATAAATGTTTTAACTTCTTTTATTTATGCTTATGCAATAATGATATCCATGTGCAAAATAATACCCTGGAATGTGATAATTGCAGCAGACTTGAAAACCCAACTTGCTGTGATCCCTGCAGGGCTAACCAACCAACTGTGACCTCTTGATGTGTCGGTAAACAAGGCCCTAAAGAAGAAAGAGTGGATGATGTTGAGACAGTCAGCTGGTAATGATTTACACCTTCCCGAGAATTCAAGAAAGCATCCATTGTCCAAGTTTGTGATTGGATCCTAAGATTGTGGAATGGTGTCAAGAAGGAAGTGGTTGTGAAATTATTTAAAAAATGCATCATCAGAAATGCTATGGATGGAACTGAGAATGAGGAAATTTACTGGGATGAAGAAAGTGGCTCTTCAGAAGACACTGGTAACTTAGACATTGAAGATGACACTTCTCACATTGACAATGATAAAGAGCTTTTGACCTTCACACAATGTGTAAATATTGTGCACTTGTTACCGACACACAAAATTTCTTTTACCTTATAATCTGTTCTTGTGTTTTGTAATTGTTACATAAAACTTCTTATACCATAATATGTTAAAAAATAAATGCCAAAATTCCTTTAAAGTACAAAACACAATACCTAAATATAAACAAATAAAAATTGAATTAAAATGAAAGATTTTTTTCTGGAAAGTTTGGGCCAAAAACTTGAGTACAGGGGAGCACCTTATACTTGGCAATTTAATAGGGCAATATCTGAGCTGAGGTTTGAAAGACCCGTGAGCAAGGCGATCAGTGATGTGCAGTGGTGTGGAGCGTCAGTGGGGTGTAGGGAGGTCACAGGGGCTGCAGTGCTGGACTCTGAAAGGTAGAAGAGGCAGCCATGACGGGGAGAGGAGGGCCAGGCCAGGGGAAGAAGGGACTTATGTGATATCAATAATGACAAACATTTTTAGGGTAAATCAAGCTGCAGGAGGGAAAGAAATTATACAGGGATTGCGAAGAGAAAAAGCAAAAGAGAGACCTCTAGGGAACCCCATGGTTTTCATTTACACTCAAATAATCTCTCTCTCTCTCTCTTTTTTTTTTTTTTTGAGACAGAATCTCACTTTGTTGCCCTTCGTAGAATGTTGTGGTGTCATAGCTCACAGCAACCTCAAGCTCTTGGGCTCAAGTGATTCTCTTCCCTCAGCCTCCTGAGGAGCTGGGACTACATGTGCCCATCACAATGCCTGGCTGTTTTTTAGAGATGGGGTCTCACTCTTGCTTGCTCGCTCTTACACAGGTCTCAAACCTGTGAGCTCAGGCAATCCCCCTCAGCCTCCCAGAGTGCTGGCATTACAGGCATGAGCCACTGCGCCTGGCCAAATAATCTCTTAAATACTGATCAGTTGCCGCCAAAGCAAACTTCAGTAATCTCTGCCAGGCAACACCAGGGACCCCAGTCTTAAGTCTTCATACAATTTTCTTGAAAATGAGATCATGAGTCATAGTTTATTGTTGTTGTTTTTGTCTTTTCTACTTGGAATCAGTAAATATTTCTCTTAAACTGCTTTCCTAGGATTTGTTAAATAAATTGTCTTATGTTCTTAATATCACACAGTCATCAAAAGTGCCACCACAGATGGATATCCAAAAACACAGGGAATTGTTGTTTTATAAATGAAAACAAAAAGCTGCCTTGAAATGGCATCTATAATCTTATTTTATAAAAAAGAACATTCAAAACTATAGATTAATAATTCCTTCTTTTTGAGTCTCATTTTCCTCTTCTATAAAATAAAGGTATTAGATTAATAATGTCTAGGGTCCCCTTCTAGTTGTAAAATTCTGTGACTTAAAAGTACAATTTTCCATTTACCTTTTTAAGTGCTCTCCCTTCTTCCTTCACATTTTACAAATCCAGAAACTAAATAATAGTTGAGTAATAATATATTTGATTTATATAATATTATTTAATTTTAAAAATTCTGCTACATTTTTAGTAGATTGTATAATACGTAGATAGGTATTCGTGTGTTTATTGTGTATTTAAAACTTTGCTAAATATTAAGAATCCTACAAAGAAATTTTATCTTTTAGAAGTTTATAATCCAGATGGAAAGAAATGGATATTCATGTATAAACTGATGGATTAAAAATTATGAACACGAGGGCAGCGCCTGTGGCTCAGTGGGTAGGATGCCGGCCCCATATACCGAGGGTGGTGGGTTCAAACCCTGCCCTGGCCAAACTGCAATGAAAAAATAGCCAGGCGTTGTGGTGGGCGCCTGTCGTCCCAGCTACTCAGGTGGCTGAGGCAAGAGAATCACCTAAGCCCAAGAGCTGGAGGTTGCTATGAGCTGTGACGCCACAGCACTCTACTGAGGGCAACAAAGTTAGACTCTGTCTCTTAAAAAAAAAAAACACGAAAACTCAACCAAAACCATACATTCTACAAGTGCATAGAAAAAAGACCAGCGAGGGACTCGTGACCATAGCACACATATACACACCAATTTTCCTCTGAGATGACAATTAACAGAGAAGGGGACACACATCACACATTTTCTTTTTCTTTTTTTCCTCTCTCATTCTGTTTCCCAGATTGGAGTGCAGTGGCACAATCATAGCTCACTGCAGACTCAAACTCCTGGGCTCAAGCAATCCTCCTGCCTCAGCCTCCCAAGTGTCTGGTGTGTGCTATTACACATGGCTAATTTTCTATTGTGACCAGTGATGCCTTCCCAGGCTTCCCGAAGCTTTGAGGTTCTTCTGAGAAGAGAACTATCCTCCCAGCTGACTGCCCTGTACCACACAGTTATAGCCGGCTGGTCTGCCTAGCAGATGCTCACCACCGTCCTCTTGCCCTTCCACTGCTGTACCTGAGAGCAGCTGAGCCTCCTGGTTCCTGGTTATGGACTGAGTGTTTATGTCCCTCCAACATTTATATGTGGAAGCCTTAATCCCCAGTGTGATAGCATTGGGAGGTAGTGCTTATGTCAGCTCTGTTTCTGCTGCTATAACAAAATACCAAGAACTGGGTAATGTCTGAGTAATAGAACTTTATTGCTCACTCCAGAGGCTGGGAAGTCCAAGACCAAGGTGCTAGCGGATTTGGTGTCTGGTGAAGGCCCATTTCTCGTGGACAGCACCTCCTCTGTGTCCTCAAATAATAGGACAGTAGAAGGGAAAAAAGGGATGAACATCTCTCTTGCTCCCCTTTTTTAAGGATATTAATCCATATCTATCACTCCTTAAGACCCTACCTCTTAATAGTATCACTTTGGCAATTAAATTTCAACATATGAATTTGGGGGGGGAACATTCAGATCATAGCAGGGCCTCGGGAGGTAATTATGCTTAGACAAAATCTTTTTTTTTTTTTTTAAATGAGGCCTAACTTGCCTTTAAATATCTATTTATTTATTTTATTTATTTATTTTTCATACAGAGCCTCAAGCTGTCACCCTGGATAGAGTGCCGAGACATCACAGCTCACAGCAAACTCCAATTCCTGGGCTCAAGCGAGTCTCTTGCCTCCGCCTCCCAAGTAGCTGGGACTACAGGCACCCGCCACAATGCCCGGCCATTTTTTGGTTGCAGCTGTCATTGTCGTTTGGCGGGCCCGCGCTGGATTCGAACCCGCCAGCGTAGGTGTACATGGCTGGCGCCTTAGCCCGTTGAGCCACAGGCGCCGGGCCTTGTTTAGAGAATTTAAAATTTGGCATTAACTTTCTTTAAAGAGATAAATGTATGTATCTTTTATTACTAGTTTGGCTGCATACCTTTACACTAAGAAATTAAAATTTTAGTGAGATATATGGCTCTTGAAATGTTAAGCAAATGAGCTCTAAGAATGGGAAAACAATACTTCACATAAAGTAGATTTGAGAAATAATAATACACTATGTTAAGGGCTTATATTTTAAAATTTGTTTTTACCATTAGCAAAAGGCAGGGAGGAGCTATTACGAATAAGCCTGCGTGAGCTGGAGTTGGCTGATGATGTTGACCTTGCAAGCATAGCAGAAAACATGGAAGGTTATTCAGGAGCAGACATAACCAATGTGTGCAGGTATGAATTACTTTGGAAACTGGTTTTTATGAGCAAACTTCAAATATGAAGTACTTATGCTGAATTAAGATAGATGAAGAATAAAGACTCACATTATAGTCAGACTCAAATTTTGGTTTAATATAGTGTTAGTGGTTCCTGGTGAAATATTTGGTTATCTTTCATATCAACGAAGAGTCTACAGTTCATTTGAAAGGTGTAAATTCAGGAAGCTAATGTTAGAACGGTTTATACAAAGAACAGAGCAATTGTTGTAGATTTTAAAAATTGGTACATTCCGCCACCTATGAAACAGGAAATCATTGTGAAATATATTGAACTGGCACACCCACAGAGTACGGTCTTATTTTCAGTTACTGTATTATAAATGTGCTAAGAGTATCAGTTGAGAAAAAGACTTCAATCCCGCTGATTCAAGTATGTTTTGTCCTAATCTATTAGCTCAGATGCTTATTAAACAGGGGTTTAGCTACTGTTTAATTAGTAGTTCCCTCATCTCTCAAGTGAGGGAACATCAGGTTCCCATAGGTAACCCACGTAGGGTTGTGAAGATTAGAGATTGCACGTGTGTAACGTAAGGCAGCTACTCTGCTGTCCGTTGGCATAAATAGTGGCTATTTTTAAGAATGCAACTGGGTGAAAGGAAAGAGGGACTTGAATCTGAAGTTTCTCTTTTTTTAAAACACATTAATAGAGGGGAAAAGGAGAATCTTTCAGCTTAATCATCTGGCTTTTATGCTACATAAGGGAAATCATTTAATTTTTCTGGCTAGCAGGTTCTTTTCTGTCCGTGTGATGTTTATTTTTTATTTTATTGAATAATTAGAACAAAAATCACTTGTTACCTTCTTTATTGTACCCTTTTACTTTTTTTTGACTTCTGTATTCTGTATTAATTAAATTGATTAGCATCCTTATAACCAAGGCTAAAATTTTATACAATACTATATACTTTTAGGTGAAAAGGTCATAGAGTTACAACAGATATATTACAAATTTTTCTTTTCACAGGTTTCCATCCAATCAAAATAATACTTTGTCTTTTGGTTTTTTTTAACTTAAACCTAGGGATGCATCCTTGATGGCAATGAGAAGACGTATTGAAGGTTTGACTCCAGAAGAAATCCGAAATCTTTCAAAAGAAGAAATGCACATGCCTACAACAATGGAGGACTTTGAAATGGCTTTAAAAAAGGTTTCTAAGTCAGTATCTGCCGCAGACATTGAAAGATATGAGAAGTGGATATTTGAGTTTGGATCATGCTGAATTCTCACATGTGAGAAATCTGCCTTAAGTGTTTGAAATAATTAAATGTAGTAATTCATTGCACTGAGTGCTATATTTTTTTAAGCTTTCTTAATGGTAAGATTTTTAAAAAACCTTTATGATTCTGAATAAAAATATTTTTAAGCTGTAAATTTGTTTTACTTTAGCATTACCAGATTTCTATTTCACCAACCACAGGTATTAACACAAATGTTAACTTAGCTTGGAAAGTTGTTTTTCTAGACTTATGTTTCTTCCAGCTGAATTTGCCATTCATATAGTGATACTAAATAGCCAACAGACCATAAGGAAGACATCACCCTTGGTTCTTACTTGAAGCCAACAGCTGCCTTGATTCAGGAGCTAGGAAAGCTGTTTCTATATGCACTTCTTTTTTTTTTTTTTGAGACAGAGTCTCAAGCTGTCACCCTGGATAGAGTGCCGTGGCATCACAGCTCACAGCAACCTCCAATTCCTGGGCTCAAACAAGTCTCCTGCCTCCGCCTCCCAAGTAACTGGGACTACAGGCGCCCGCCACAACGCCTGGCCATTTTTTGATTGCAGCTGTCATTGTTGTTTGGCGGGCCCGGGCTGGATTCGAACTTACCAGCTCAGGTGTACGTGGCTGGCGCCTTGATCCCGTTGAGCCACAGGCGCTGAGCCTCTATATGCACTTCTAAGCACAGAATCCTCTCTCCCACTGTTTGCTGTTCATTCCTTCTATAGAGACTGGCCCTAGTTTCTTAGGTGCCAGTGCATAACTTAAAATCCTTAAGCATTTTTTTTTTTTTTGAGACACAGTCTCATTATGTCGCCCTTGGTAGAGTGCTGTGGCATCATAACTCACAGCAACCTCAAACTCTTGGGCTTAAGCGATTCTCTTGCCTCAGCCTCCCAAATAGCTGAGACTACAGGTGCCTGCCACAATACCCGGCTATTTTTTGATTGCAGTTGTCATTGTTTAGCAGGCCCAGGCCAGCCTTAACTGCCAGCCTCGGTGTATGTGACCGGCACCCTACCCACTGAGCTTTAAGCATTTTTTTTTTTCTTTTTGCAGTTTTTGGTGGGGCAGCGGGGCGAGGTGGCGGGTTTTGAACCCACCACCTCCCATATATGGGGCCGCTGCCCTACTCCTTGAGCCACAGGTGCTGCCCATCTTTAAGCATTTTTATACACAAGTAGCTAAAGCATCGAACCAGGCTCAAGGTGCCTTCTTTCCCACCAGGTGTTATGGTGGTTTGTTTCACTTCTTTCTGGAAGTTTAAAGACTCATTTTATTGTGCACTTAAAAAGAAAAAAAAAAATAGGCCAGGTGTAGCGGCTAACACCTGTAATCCCAGCACTCTGGGAGGCCAAGGTGGGTGGATCATTTGAGCGCCAGAGTTTGAGACTAGCCTGAGCAAGAGTGAGACCCATATCTACCAAAAAAAAAAAATAATAAAAATAATCAAGTGTTGTGGTGGGCACCTGTAATCCCAGCTACTTGGGAGGCTGAGGCAAGAGGATCTCTTGAGCCCAGGAGTTTGAGGTTGCTGTGAGCTATGATGCTATAGCACTCTACCCAGTCTCACTCAAGTGAGACTCTGTCTCTAAATAAATGAAAAAATGTCTTGCCTAATTTTTATTCTGCCTGTACATAAAAGGCTGCACTATAGGCAAGTAGGTATTTTTCTAAGCCTGTGCCACTCATACTCCAATTAAATTCATTAACTCGGCTCGGCGCCTGTGGCTCAACGGGCTAAGGCACCAGCCATGTACACCTGAGCTGGCAGGTTCGAATCCAGCCCGGGCCCGCCAAACAGCGACAGCTGCAACCAAAAAAATAGCCGGGCGTTGTGCAGGTGCCTGTGGTCCCAGCTACTTGGGAGGCGGAGGCAGGAGACTCACTTGAGCCCAGGAATTGGAGGTTGCTGTGAGCTGTGATGCCACAGCACTCTCTCCAGGGCGACAGCTTGAGGCTCAGTCTCAAAAAAAATAAAATAAAAAATAAATTAATTAACTCATACATGTTAAAGTAATAGTTATGGTATAAGTAAAAGCTAATAAGTGAGCAAAAGTTAATGGTATAAAATTTTAGGTAAGATTTCTATTTATGATTATTTACGATAGCTTATTATATCCTCCCAACCAGAGCCTCAAGGGATCAAATGCCGTGCTATGGTCTCAAGTCTGGCTGGGAAGGAGAGAAGTCAGGACAGGAATTTGCTAACTACAAAGCATGCTCTGCAATAGACCATGTAGCCACCTAAATTTTTTTTCCTTGCAAGAATCTATAACCTGGCTTGGTGCCTGTGGCTCAACGGGCTAAGGCGCCAGCCACGTACACCTGAGATGGCAGGTTCGAATCCAGCCCGGGCCGCCAAACAACAATGACGGCTGCAACCAAAAAATGGCCGGGCGTTGTGGTGGGCGCCCGTGGTCCCAGCGACTTGGGAGGCAGAGGCAAGAGACTCGCTTGAGGCCAGGAATTGGAGGTTGCTGTGAGCTGTGATGCCATGACACTCTATCCAGGGTGGTAGCTTGAGGCACTGTCTGAAAAAAAAAAAAAAAAATCTATAACCTTATTGTTAATGGACAAAATAAGACCCTGTGATCATTTGGAGTTAAAATTGCTGCTTTCTAACAATTTATGTAATGAGGAAAGGCATAAAGAAAAAACATTACAAGCTGGTTAACTTTAGGATAAAATTGTAAATTGCATGCTATTATTTTTCTAGCTCTGTGTAATGTATTAATTAAAAACAGCTAGGCAGGGGTGGTGCCTGTGGCTCAAGGAGGAGGGTGCCAGCCCCATATACTGTGGGTGGTGGGTTCAAGCCTGGCCCTGGTCAAAACTACCAAAAAAACAGCTAGGCAAAATTAAACATTGCTTCTTCATTTTACTAACTCATTCTTTACCCTAAAATACGCATCTATTTAGCCTAAATAGAAAGTGGTTTAGAAACCAACCATTACTTTCTTGGACAAGGATTTTTAAATGATAGGTTGCAATTTAAAAAAAGTTAATGATCAATACAAAGTACCACATAAGGTATATAGACTAGATCACTTTGTAAAATATGTCAATGTAAGTGATGGTTTAAAAAAGCAAGGTAAACAACACTGTAGGGTAAATAGCACTATATCTAGAATCACAAAATGAATCACAATGCAATCCCTGATACTGATGGACTCAACTGATTTGAGCCTTGGTTTTAGCTAGTGTAAATGAAAAAGGAACTATAATTATCTCCTGGGCAAAGTTTTTATTATCTATAACCAAAACAGCTCTGCTTTTTTCTTCAAAAAAGTTTTAGAGTGAGAACATGTCACTACCACTTTTAAATCCTGGTGCATTCAAGTAGTCTTGGTACAGGACATAATCAAATCACACTGTATGTCAATGATTTTATACTGAGACATATACTTAATATAAAGGCACATTGTACTGAATAAAAAGTATTAAGTTCTTGAACTTTTAAATTAGAATTTTATAAAGTGCTTTTCATAAAGTCTTATATATTATAGTAATTATGTGAATATAATTTCTTAAACAAAGGCACCTTGAAATGTTATTGGCACATGGCAGTTTTTTTTCCTTGCCTTTTTTTTGTTTGTAATTTAAAAGTGTCTTCACAGGTCTTGTCTTCCACTTCGTTCAAACTTTCCATCATCTGAATAGCCAGCCCTTTTAGAGAATAAGGTGAACTTTAACTTGGCACTATAAAGGTCAATTTTCAGGCAGTCTTAGGAGTTTAGCAATTTCTCTAGTGTATAAACTGATTCATAATGATTTTTAAAAAATTATATTCAAGTGGCAAATTCCATGATTTGAGATAGTGTCTTTTTTTAAGTACATGTCTTGTCTTCAAGGTTTTTAGATGTTTTCTCAGGATCATTTGGATATAAGTCGATGGTTGTCACAGGTATAACATTCACTTTATCCAACTGAAGAATTCCTCTGAAATAGAAAATGATTAATTATTATCAAAATTAAACATTTCCAGGTGGCACCTGTGGCTCAGTGAATAGGGCGCCAGCCCCATATAGGGGTGGGTGGTGGGTTCGAACGGCTCTTGCCAAACTGCAACAAAAAATAGCTGGGTGTTGCGGTGGGCACCTGTAGTCCCAGCTAGGTGGGAGGCTGAGGCAAGAGAATCGCCTAAGCCCAAGAGCTGGAGGTTGCTGTGAGCTGTGACACCACGGCGCTCTTACTGAGGTTGACAAAGTGAGACTCTGTCTCTTAAAAAAAAAAAAAAAATTAAATATTTCCCTGCCTGTATTTTGGTAGTAAGATAGGCTATGTCAAGGTTAGAAATCAAACATAAACCTATGGTCAGGTGCTTTTGCTTAATTCTATTTAAAAGTTTATAATGGTGGCTCAGCGCCTGTGGCTCAACCGGCTAAGGCGCCAGCCACGTACACCTGAGCAGGCGGGTTCGAATCCAGCCCAGGCCAGCCAAACAACAATGACGGCTGCAACCAAAAAATGGCAGGCGTTGTGGCGGGTGCCTGTAGTCCCAGCTACTTGGGAGGCGGAGGCAGGAGACTCGCTTGAGCCCAGGAATTGGAGGTTGCTGTGAGCTGTGATGCCACAGCACTCTATCCAGGGTGACAGCTTGAGGCTCTGTCTCCCAAAAAAAAAAAAAAAATCCACTAATGGCTTCCTATCACAGAATAAAAGCCAAATCCTTACAATTGCCTATAAGACACTATACTACAAGGTTCACATGACCTGCAACCCCTCCAATTCCATTACAGTCCCATAAGTTCTGTTAATGTTCCTTGATCCAGACATGAGCCTACTTCAGGGCCTTTTTTATCACCCTTTCTCTTACCATAAAGTTAGCGATAGATTTTTGTTAGGTTTAGGAGGTTGCCTCCATATTCCTAACTTGCTAAACTTCTAAAAAGGAAAAAAAAAAGTGATTCACCATAAAATTAATCATCTTGAACAATTTAGTGGCATCTAGTACATTCACAATTTTGTGTAATCACCCTATTACCAAAACAATTTCATCACCCTACAAAAGAACCCAAGACCATGGAGCAGTTGCTCCCCATTCTGCTCAGCCCCTGTAAACTTATCTGCCTGTCTCTATAGATTTGCCCATTCTGGATATTTCATATAAATGGAATCATGTAATATGTAACCTTTTATGATTGACGTTTTTCATTTACCAGAATATTTAAGAGGTTAACAGGTGCATACATACTGTAGCAAGTATCAGTACTCTATTCCTTTTTTTGAGACCGAGTCTCACTTTGTCACCCTTGGTAGAGTGCCGTGGTGTCGCAGCTTATAGCAACCTCAAACTCTCAGGCTTAAGAGATCCTCCTGCCTCAGCCTTCCTACAGGCGCCTGCCATAACACCCAGCTATTTTTTTTAGAGGTGGAGTCTCGCTCTTGTTCGGGCTGCTCTTCAACTCGTAAGCTCAAGAAATCTGTTCACCTCAGCCTCCCAGATTGCTAGGATTACAGGCATGAGCCACTGTGCCTGGCCTTTCATTGTAGAGATATGCCATAATATTAATGTATTTATTTTTTTTATCTGTGGGTGACGTGTGGACTGTTTCCATTATTTTAGCTTTCGTGTACAGTGTTGCTATGAACATATATGTACAAGTACCTGAGTCTCAACTTTTAATTCTTCAGGATACATACCTAGGAGTGGAATTGCTAGTGGTAATTCTATGATTAACTTTTGAGGAAATGATATTCATTTTATTTTTGAGACAGTCTTGCTATGTCGCCCTCAGTAGAGTGCTGTGGCGTCACAGCTCACAGCAACCTATTCCTTGGCTTAAGCAATTCTCTTGCCCCAGCCTCCGAAGTAGCTGGGACTACAGCCACCTGCCACAATGCCCGGCTATTTTCTTTTGTTGCAGTTGTCATTGTTGTTTAGCAGCCTTGGCTGGGTTTGAACCCGCCAGCCTTGGTGTATATGGCTAGTGCCATAACCATGTGTTACGGGTGCTAAGCCAAAATAATAAAAAAAAAAATTTTTTTTTTGAGACAAGAGTCTCACTTTGTCACCCTTCGTAGAGTGCTATGGCATCATAGCTCATAGCAACCTCTAACTTTTGGGCTCAAGTGATTCTCTTGCCTCAGCTTCTCAAGTAGCTAGGACTACTGGCGCCTGTCACAACACCTGGCTATTGGAAATGACAATCTTTTTCCATAGTGTCTGAACCATTTTACATTCCCACCAACAATATATAAGAGTTCTACCTCAGTTTGCCCCCAGAGTGATAACTTCAGATAGGTTCCCCCAGCTGGAGATGATTGGGGCTTTTTCTCCTGCCTTGCCAGGAGAAGGCTAGTAGGGACATTATTTCTAGTCTGCCATCTCGCTCCACCTCTTGTATGAAAGTTCTATGTTTACTTCAGGTCTTTTTACATTAGTTTCCTCTCTCTGGAATTCTCTGATACCCAAGTGGCTCACTTTTTGTACCTCCTTTAGGGCTTTACTAAAATACCACCTTCAAGGAGGCCTACTCATTTGTTTATCTCCCTCTCCTACTTTACTTTTCTCCATAGTATTGATTACCATCTAACACATTTTACAATTTTCTGTTTTGTGTTGTCTGTCTCCCACCACTTAAATTCAAGCCCCACGAAGGTAGAGATTTCTGTTTGTATTTCCAACACACAGAACAGTGCCAGGAACACAGTAGGTTCTCAATAAGTTTTTTTTTTTTTTGAGACAGAGTCTCAAGCTGTCACCCTTGAAAGAGTGCTATGGTGTCACAGCTCACAGCAATTTCAAACTCTTGGGCTTGAGAGATTCTCTTGCCTCAGCCTCCCAAGTAGCTGGGAATACAGGTTCCTGCCACAACACACGGCTACTTTTTTGTTGTTGTTGCAGTTGTTTAGCCGGCCCAGGCCAGGTTCGAACTCGCCACCCTTGGTGCACGTGGCTGGCACCGTAACCACTGTGCTACAGGTGCTGAGCCTCTTAATAAGTATTTGCTAAACAAACAAATGAGGCCCAAGGAGGTGTTTTGCTAAAGTGGTGACAAGAAGGATGAGACTCTAAGTCTCTGTAGTTTAACGATTATTTTTCTAATAATGGTGATGGGCTGAAACGGAGGCAATCATACCTTTTTATTCAGATGAAACCAAAAAGCATGCATGCACAAAATGGCTATTTCTTTCGAACATTTAGAATAGTCTAAAGGCAAAAAGGAGTTACACTGTCAAGCTAAAATCCATTAGCACCAAGTAAAACTCCACCAATTGCACATAATAAGCAAGCTTAATACTGACTGTGTGAAATGTTTTATTTAAACAAAGCAAAAAAAAGATATTACAGGACACTAAGCTTTAAGGGTATTATGTTTTAAGAAAAATAACCTGATACATATTAGAAAGAAAAAAATCCAGGTGGTACCTATGGCTCAGTGAGTAGGATGCTGGTCCCATATACCGAGGGTAATGGGTTCAAACCTGGTCCTGGCCAAACTGCAACAAAAAATAGCCAGGCGTTGTGGTGAACACCTGTAGTGCCAGCTACTCGGGAGGCTGAGGCAAGAGAATCACCTAAGCCCAGGAGTTGGAGGTTGTGGTGAGCTGTGACGCCATAGCACTCTATGGAGGGCGGTAAAGTGAGCTCTGTCTCTTAAAAAAAAAAAAAAAAAATCCTATGGAAGAACACAAAGCCTTACTTCCACCTAAGGTACTGCTAGAGCAAGAATGTGGTTTTATCATATTTTTGAACTATGACAAAGACAGAAAAAAATAAGTAAATAGAAAGAGGACCTATATCTATGTTAAAACTGAAAAGAAGCTGTTATTTCTGGGCAAAAGTTTAAAACTTAAAAGAAAAATTGAGCGTGATTAATGCTGCTAAATTGTACACTTGAAAAAGGTTTAAACGGAAAATTTTATATTTTACCACATTAAAAAAAGTAAAAAAAAATTTAGTAGAAAGATGATACAGGTATGTAAATGAAGACCAGAGCATCACCAAGTCCACTAATATGACACAAGCCACATTCAGGGATTATGGAAAATCATTTACAATAGAAATCAGTCTGGAAAATTAAAACTGATGGATTCAAACTTTTTGATTATGAATTTTTCTTTTTCTGTTTTTTTTTTTTTTTTTTTGAAACAGTCTCACTCTGTTGCCCTGGGCAGAGTGCCATGGCATCATCATGGCTCACAGCAACTTCAAACTCTTGGGCTCAAGTGATCCTCCTGCCTCAGCCTCCCAAGTAGCTGAGACTATAGGTGACTGTCACAACACCCAACTAATTTTTCTATTTTTAGTAGAGATGGGGGTCTTGCTCTTGCTTAGGCTGGGCTTGAACTCCAGAGCTCAAGGGATCCTCCTGCCTCAACCTCTCAAGAGTACTAGGATTATAAGCATGAGCCACGGTGCCCTGCCTGATTATGAATATATAACAAGTATTCATTGAAATGGGCTTTAAAGGTTTCAAAGTACATTTAAGCAGTTCTGCCTTTAGAGGAAAAACACCACTCATGATTTTGTCATAAGACTTCAGAACCTGGCCACTTTTGTAATTATTAAGATCACAAAGGGAGTGTTTTTGCTAGCCTCTAAAGTTAGTGAAGTTTAAATTGTGAGCTTTTAACTGTGCTGGAGGAAAAAGCGCAAGAAGCACTCAGTAGATAAAGCCTTAGTCTATAGGCCAAACAACTCGGTTTCATCTAAGTATGCAGTATAATGTTCCTAGTTACAAGATATGATCTACAACTTTTATATGAAATTATTAGAAAATAATTCCAAAGGCACTTCAACAATACAAAATTTATTAAAAAAATAACATCAAAACTGTCCAGTAAATCCACATTCCATGTAACCAAAATAAGCAAACACCAAATTAAAAAAAATATACATCTGTATGTATGGGCAAGAAACAAGTGCATTTTTGGTCCCAATATTTTCTTGAATATATTATCTTTATCCAAAGGAATTACATTAATGACTAAGAAGATATTATGTTTTAGATGTACAGAAATGTAACTTTAAAATTTAAGATCTGTAATAATAGTTTTTGCCAACTTTATGTCTTTGAATTTATAATCCCTAAGATGTTAATGATAGGCCATCAATAGACACCACATGTAATATCTAATGGTCCGAACAAGTATCAAGTTAAGAAGCCACCAATAGGTAGTTACATGAAATAGAGAATTCTAAGAAATTTCTTGGAGCTCTTAACACACACATACAAAAACCAAACAAACACAAAACAAATGCTACAGAAAAGAGTACAAAAGTAGACATAATGAAACGGACATCAATATATTTGGTGAAAACAGAAAAACTGAGCGATAAAAATAAAATTAAAAAAAAATAAAAATCTGGCCAGTGCCTATGGCTCAGTGGGCAGGGTGCCAGCCCCATATACTGAGGGTGGAAGGTTCAAACCCAGCCCCAGCCAAACTGCAAAAACAACAAAAAATAGCTGGGCGTTGTGGTTGGCACCTGTAGTCTCAGCTACTCGGGAGGCTGAGGCAAGGGAATTGCCTAAGCCCAGGAGTTGGAGGTTGGACCTGTGTGATGCCACGGTACTCTACTGTGGGTGATAAAGTGAAACTCTATCTCTACAAAAAAAAAAAAATAATAATAATAATAATAATAAAAATAAAAAAAATTAAAAATCTGAGTATTGATATTGTTGAAAATTCCTAAAATTAATACTGGATAAAATTTCGTATAACAATATAACTTTAACTTTGGAACTGTAATTTTAGAAATTTTGCTTTTCCAAGAACATAAAAATAACCTTGGTTCCCTACATAACCAGAATTTTTTTGAGACAGAGCCTCAAGCTGTCACCCTGGATAGAGTGCCGTGGCATCACAGCTCACAGCAACCTCCAATTCTTGTGATCAAGCGAGTCTCTTGCCTCCGCCTCCCAACTAGCTGGGACTACAGGCTCCTGCCACAACGCCCAGCCATGTTTTGGTTGCAGCCGTCGTTGTTGTTTGGTGGGCCCGGGCTGGATTCGAACCCGCCAGCTCAGGTGTACGTGGCTGGTGCCTTAGCCCGTTGAGCCACAGAGGCCAAGCCATAACCAGAATTTTAATATTCCTCGGACTAAATGTATGCTAGAGGAATATTAAAGGGCAGCATCGAAAAATTTAAACTGATTAAAGTTCAATTTGGATGCTGAAGTATTGATCTGATGGGCTTTTCTTGGTTAGAATTGATCTATAAGCTCAAGATGAAAAGCCAAAGCCCCCCAGAGGGAAGTTGTGTTCAATTTGGTGGGCCTTGAGGTCATCTCTAGCCAAATAAACATCAGCCTTATGGGAGGCCAGTCAGATAGGAAGAGACTCTCCCCAAGATCTGATTTCTTAAGGCCACAAACTAGAAGAGGTCTGACAGTCATATAATTCACATTCCTTGAAAAGAAAGAATAGGCATCAGTTGTGTCCATCGAAGGGGGACACTTGCCAGGAATACAAATTGAAATTTCTGTGTTGCTTCTGTATCTGAAAAACACGAAAAACAGAACAATGACAGACAAGAAATGCAAGAAAAACAGCTATTGACCTAAAAATGTAAGCCTTATAAGAAATTAAGAAAGCAAACAAAACAGACAGAAAAGATGAATGTAATATTGTGAAGGCAAGTATAGCAGATAAGAATACAAATTATTTTAAGCAAAACAAGAAAAGACCATAGCGACAAAAGTTATTTTTGGAGAGCCAGCTGGAGGAAAAAAGGATTAAAGAAACACGTTAAGATATGTTAACCTGACACAAAAATAAGGTGGAAGAATCTAGTGCCATCTGAAAGCTGAAAAGAGCTGATGATTAGAGCTAGTGTCATGAACTTGGCAGTTTAATCGCCTTCGTGTGAGAAAACACTGCAGAACTCTGAACTTAGGAAATTGCCTTTGTATAAGAAAACACTTCAGAACTTTGAACTTAGGAAATTCCAACTTGTCTTGCACCAGGTTGCACGAGTTCCACAGAGCAGGAATCTATTTCAACAAGTGTCTTTAAAAAAAAAATACGAACAAAAAATATTTTAATATTTCATTTCTATTAATGATACATTTTAAAAATACAATACTAAAATCCATCAAAGGAAAATGTACCGAATGAAAATTAAACTCACGTAAAAATGGGTTCAGAAGTTGAGGTACTTGCAGAAACTGAAATTGGAAGAAGAGTTTTACATTTAAAATAGTATATATGAAGAGTGAGATTTTCATTTTAATATGTAAGAGCCCATACTGTGGCTGATCAAAAATACTAGAATAAACATCAGAAATTCAAAGTAATAATAATTACATATACGTACCATCCTCTATTAT